>JALPQI010002059.1:0-97443 GCA_025490895.1 Thaumatotibia leucotreta | reverse complement strand
TAAATTTTGGTAGATCCTTAAAGAAAAGGTACGTGTAGCTGTAGATATACATATACGTAAGGCATTTACCGATAATCACCTCAGGACGACGTGATGAAACCGCCTACGACACATTATCACTACATAGTATAAAATAAAGCCATTTCTGTCCCTATGTCCCTTTGTACGCTTAAATCTTTAAAACTACGCAACGGATTTTTGATAAGTTTTGTTTAATAGGTAGAGTAATTAATTCAAGAGGAAGGTTTTTATGTAAGTATAGTACCAGTGCGCAGGCGGGGCGGGGAAATTCACGTCACATCATTCATTGACTAAGTACGACGTATTCCTAACGGCTGTGGCATAGCGCTGAGGCTGATATTTGAATAGATCTACCATCAGATTTTACTATCAAAAGCATAATTTACGCGCGTTATTTACGGAGGCAAACCTAGCGTTACGCTTACGTTGCCTACGTTAGGTCTACCAATCTGGCACTGACGTAATGGTATGACAGAAATGGACAGCGGGCGTGTTTACGTCACTCTGGTAACTTACCTATCGAAATTGAAAACAGTAGCATGAAGGGGATTTCCAGGTTAGATAGGTGTTTAGTAATGTATAAAACTTGCAGGAGGAATGGTGGGAGATGGCGGGAGAGATATCGGAACGACGTGGTGACAGTCTGACTGCGGTCGAATATTACGCTAAGGGCAACAATTTCGCTAGGGCGGTCCAGTTAGCTCGAGAGGTAAATAAATAAAACATGCCCTATTCCATATCCATATATATCCATTCATATAATAGAGGTTTCTAGTCCCTTACAAAACGTAATTATTTTTTATTTAACCTTTTTGACGCTACATCAACTTGAAATGCTGTCACTCCGACCTAGCGTCACTGATATGTCATGATGGAAGTTGAACTGAATGCACGTGACCTGCTCTATACTGCCGTGCCAACTCAAAACACGTATCTTATAATAGTTCAGTGGGAGATGCATCCTTTTTAGTTAGCATCGCAGTATAGTGGTCCATCGACTGTGTCAGAATAATCCGTCTATGCAGTTGGATCTATGGTGCGAAAATGTTAAGCCTGGAAATTTTCTTTCACGACCATATATTATAACATGGATGTCAAGCGCCAGCTCAAAAATGCCTCCAAAACCAATTGTTCAATTGTGCCAATATGGGCAGGACAAAGCGCTTTTCTTGACACCGCGCATATAATATTTATATTGGCGCGTCAAATTTGACATATCTTTATAGAATATAGCCAATCAGAATTTGACGGACCAATGACTACTATTTTTAAATGGTGGTTTAAGTTTTTATCGGTTGATATTGAAATTCATTACCGTGATGCATTGAAGAGAGGGTGACACTTGTCAACTAAAATACAGGACCGTTTTTGAAAGGCAATTTAATATGGCGTGCGGCTTCCATGTTTTATTAGTTCGTAGTTCACAATTAAACAAAATTTCCTCAGCATACTACTCGAAAGTACAACCGATAACCTTACATCATAGTCGATAACCTTGGGGGCTACCATGATCTCTTAATGCTATTCAGTTCAGGTTCTGCTTGTCAGATTATGGAACTGCGGCCCTACCGCGAAAAACGAAATTCGTAAATTTCGAGGATTTGTTTCTCTCACTCTAATGACGCCTCCGTTTGAGTGACGGAGAAAAATCCTTGAAATTTCCGAATGTCGATTTTCGCGGTAGTAGGCCTGAAACTTCGCTATTCAGATTCGGTACTCTGAATCGCGTTAGTAGATCGTGGTAGCACTTATCTTTTCTTCCCACTGCCTAGACATGTCCAAGCGAAGTGACACGTCTAGAAGGAGCGTGGGGCGCTTGGCTCGTGTCGTCCCGGCAAGCGGGCGCGGCGGTGCCCCACCTCATCGAGGCCGGAGACACCAGGGGCGCCTTAGCGGCCGCTTTGAAGGCGCACCACTATAAGAAGGCATTGCAAATCGTACAGGTTTGTTAAGTGAAAGGGTAAGACCTGGGTCGCGTTTTATAAAGTTACAATTTACAATTTCGCTGTTTGCCTCTCTAACGCACGCACATATTGGCTAGACAGAGAGGCAAACAGCGAAATTGTAAATTGTAACTTTATAAAACGCGACCCTGGGGCCCGTTTCTCGAACGCTTGTAACTTGTTATACAAGTGGAAGTCTCTTTTTAACACTATTAATTAGATAAGGACTACCGCTTGTATTACAAGTTACAAGTTTTCGAAAAATAGGCCCCTGTCAATTCGTTGTAATTAAAAATAATAATCGCGCTATAATTTTTATTTAAATCCAGATCCAATTGTGACTTCAAAACACATCGTTTTTTAATCTTTACATTTTTATCATGACGGGTTAAACTAGGTAGACTATTTCAAATACACAGACACTTTTGAAATACTTATTTTGCGCAAATCTAAATATAAGTACCAAGGTAATACCACTGAAGAATGACACTGTGATAGATTATGAATTATGGTATGTTTCAAAATAGTACTAATATGATTCATTATCAAATCAATGATTTAATTATAGATATATCAAATATTCTATTTGTGGCCAGATATCTGTGGTAGTATTCAGTAATTGAATCGTTAATTGGACCCATGGCGCTTAAAATAATTTGCCGGTTCAGTTACGTGATTTCCAAATTGGTTACAAAGTTTAATTAATTAATGTTATTGATCTCGTTAGAGTTGTTAGTAAGACGAACTAAGTTTACCAATCTAATTTGGCAGGTTATTGAAGATAAGGATCTAATCAGAGAGCAGTGTGAACAATTAGCTGATCACTTTATTTCTACTCAGGTAAGGTTGAAACGCTTTCAAAGAAGAAATAAACTCATTCAAACATTAGAATACTTCAGACAAATTAAACTAACTTCCCCCAAAACCACCAAAGACCTCAACCGCAAGTAAGATAAAAATAATTGTCAATAACTTCAAGGCCCATTTGCACGATCTAGGGTTAACCACCTAACTCTCATCAAGGCAAACTGATTAAGTTCATACATTTTTGATACTGCATTTAACCTCATTTCGTCGGTTGACAAGCAAACTCACTAAGTAACAAATACCTACTTGAAATATAGCTCGTATCTCAGTTCTGATTTAATACTGACATAAGAGGTTGCTAAGAGTAGTGACAGTTTTTATAGTGAGTTTTGCTTGTCAGCCGACGATTTGTCTATGTTACGGTATATTTTATTGTTATTTAGGAATGGGCAACGGCCGAGCGCCTCCTAACTTCCTGTGGCATGGCGGAAAGATGCGTCCGCGCATACAACTCAGCCGGTCGCGTTGCAGACGGCTTGAAGTTAGCCGCTGCCCAGCTATCCGAGGAAGAAACCAGAGACATTTATATACCATTAGCTCAGCAGCTGCGGCAAGACGGACAGTTTAGGAAGGCGGAGCAAATTTATATTGGTCTTGGTGAACCAGATGAAGCTATATCCATGTACAAGGTACCTACTTAAAGCTAATATGTCACTCACACTCTGTGGTCTTTTTGCAATAAGATGTAACCAATTGGTTCCATGGACCTGTGATTGGCCCCAGAGCATTACGGTATCTATACGGCTTAGGCACTAGTCCTAACGCGAGCGAGTGAATGATGAGCTATAGAGTTATCGGCTGCAGACACAAACAAAACAGACACAGCTGTGAATGATAAACATTGTCGCTTTTCTTTTATTTACCCGGGAGCGCTCATTTTTTGTTCGTTTTTATAGCCGATAGCTCATCGCTTATTCACTCGCGGTGGGGCCAGTGCCTTATCCTCGTTACTTTGATAAGTATCTGAAATCCTGACATTTACTATCAGTGATTTGAGCCTTATTTCAAGTTGATTATAAGATCTCGCGTGCTGTTATTTCTCAATATTCATCAAACCTAAAATAGAAATCGTTTGATGCCTAGGAAGCCTCTCAATATGAATCTATGCTGCGCTTAGTGGCAGCCCACCGTAGTTCCCTGCTTGAAGCAACTCGACGTCACGTCGCTCAGGCACTCCACGCTTCTGGCGACTTGAGAGCCGCAGAGAACTACTACATACAGGCTGGTAAGTATTAAAAGTTGCCTCTGGGCTCAATATGCTTTTCTACAACCATTTCAACCGTAACTTTGAATTAGCGTTGAAAATGTCGGAAAAAATCAAATGTTTTTTTCGGGAATGTATGATAATTAATGCCACTGTCACTGCCACTCCTTTCCATCTATTTTAATTGACTTTTCCTCGATGACAGCTCGTTTTCCTGGGGCCCATTTCTCGAAAGCTTGTAACTTGTAATACAAGCGGAAGTCCTTATCTAATTAATAGTGTCAAAAAGAGACTTCCACTTGTATTACACGTTACAAGCTTTCGAGAAACGGGCCCCGGGTATAAGTGAAAATTAGATCTAATTCACATTGTTTTTGAGTTGAAATTTAAAGTTGAAACTTTCATTGATTATTCAGAAAAAATCCGGAATCGGAAAGAATCGGGATTTAATCCGGAAATTTTCAATGCTACTCTGAATGTATTGTATTTTAGGAGATTGGAAGAGCGCTATCCAAATGTACCGTTCGTCGGGACAATGGGAAGGCGCGGAGCGAGTGGCTCGAGCACATGCGCCAAGTGGGGTGCAACAGCAAGTGGCCTTGCAATGGGCAGCCGCGCTGGGAGGGTCGGCTGGGGCTCGATTATTGGCGGCAAGGGGATTGGCTGCTTTGGGTGCCAGATGGGCGCTTCAGGCACAGAGGTTTGTTTTACATTCCATCATTTCAGAGTTTTCCGTAGCAGCAATTAGTATGAATCTTGAAATGTTGTAAGAAAATCATCTGGTACAAGGACTCACGTTACTATCGAACAAATTAGTCCGTGGGCTAGTCGGCCTGAAATTAGAAAACGGTATAATTTGGGGGTACCAAGTGTCCTTTTTACAGTAGTTAGACATATTCATAAGGATGTTAAAAAAGTATGATAGACATCTCAAAGTGGTAGCTAATAGGCATACGGGCTATTTCAAGATTTCCGTTGTATGACAGGTATGGTTAAAATTAGGAGGTACAAATTTTCCTTTTCACGGCTGTTAGGTAAGCTTATAAAAACGTCAAAAATGCAAGATTGCCATTTATAAGTGCTACCTAACAAAAATGGGGGCCAATCAAAGATGGTGGATCTCAAGTTGTACAAAATCAAGTATATCTCGAGAACTATTAAATATATCTAATTACTCTCTTGAACAAAATTAAAGGCATATCTGTAAGCTTCATATTTTGCATATACACCATATTGCTAAAACCAACCAATAATTCATTATGACAAAATTTATGAAAATTTCGTGATTTTGATTTTTTTTGTGTCGTGTTTTTACATAGTAGTCATGACGCTTGAAAAATTAAATATTTTTTGAATGATAGTGTATTTAATAAGCTTTAATTTGATGTATATAACTTGTTGGCGGTATTAAAAAAAAGACCCATAAAAAATATTGAAATGAATTGTAGTCATAATCCACCGTGTACTTAGTGATTTAAGAGGCGATGGAAGTACCACTCGTAAATAATAGTGCTTATTTCAAATAACCAAGATTGAAAAATATAAAAAAAATCGCCTCTTAAATCACTAAGTATAAGGTGGATTATGACTACAATTCATTTAAATATTTTTTATGCGTCTTTTTTTTAATACCGCCAACAAGTTATATACATCAAATTAAAGCTTATTAAATACACTATCTTTAAAAAAATATTTAATTTTTTTAGCGTCATGACTACTATATAAAAACACGACACAAAAAAAATCAAAATCACGAAATTTTCATAAATTTTGTCATAATGAATTATTGGTTGGTTTTAGCAATATGGTGTATATGCAAAATATGAAGCTTACAGATATGCCTTTAATTTTGTTCAGAAGAGTAATTAGATATATTTAATAGTTTTCGAGATATACTTGATTTTGTAAAACTTGAGATCCACCATCTTTGATTGGCCCCCATTTTTGTTAGGTAGCACTTATAAATGGCAATCTTGCATTTTTGACGTTTTTATAAGCTTACCTAACAGCCGTGAAAAGGAAAATTTGTACCTCCTAATTTTAACCATACCTGTCATACAACGGAAATCTTGAAATAGCCCGTATGCCTATTAGCTACCATTTTGAGATGTCTATCATACTTTTTTAACATCCTTATGAATATGTCTAACTACTGTAAAAAGGACACTTGGTACCCCCAAATTATACCGTTTTCTAATTTCAGACCGACTGGCCCACGGACTAAATCAACGAGTATCCTAGTTACCTCGAATAATTGACAACGTTTCAAAATTTTCAATATCCCTAAATCGAAAACCATTTCGAGATATACGCATGTAGATCACAAAAAAATATTTTTAAATTCTTTTATCGCAATATTTTTGTAAAAAATCGTAATAATAGTTTAAAGGGGAAGCGACGTCACATGGCTGATTTAAAGCTGCCACTATAACCAAAAAATCTTGCGGTTGGAATGTCTCTTGTGTTTGTCATTGACACTTGACATTTGTCACTGATTTTCATCGTTTTCTTATGTGTTTGAAACATCACTTGTGACGTCATGTAGCTGATTATTGACGTTTGTAACTTACGCTCTTTCTGCTCGGAGTAGTAATAAAAGGGGATTTTCTCACTAAATAAGCAATTTAATTGAAAAATAAAAAATACGTGTATCTTTTAATATTGAGTTCTTTCAAAATAGATAATAAAAACTAGCACTAAAAAATATGAAATGTTGTCAATTATGCTCTAACTATAAACTAACTGAACTCTTTGGCCCTAGTGAAAAAGGGTATAACTTGACGGTCATTGTGGAAAACGGTGTACCTTTGCACATCTATCAAACTTACACCCATTTTCTTAAACCTCGGCAAGTTGTGCCCTTTTTTACTAGGACGAAAGAGCTATATTCTTCGCATCATCCCTGAATATCAAGTTGCGAAAAGTGGTTCGCTTACCTAATCCAGATAAATGTACCTACTGTTCACCATATAAATAGTGACATTTTATATAATCGACAGTTTACGAATTGGAAAATTTATCCCCCTATTCGTAATCGACTATTAACTATAGCAAGCCGATTAAGGTTTGTGACCACAGTTTTGCAGAAAGCGAAAGCTTTAATGTATCGAGTTTGGCCGCTTTCTGCATTGACAAAAAAATTCAGTTGTTTGTCACTTTCGGTCTTATCAATATGTCCATTAGACCGAAAGTGATATACATTACTCGACTTGCTAAGTGAGGAGACGTTTATGAATAACGGCCTGACCTCAACTTTGCGTTGCCAGTGACGGCGGTGAGCCCCACTCCATAAGTTGCCACGAGAGGCCGATATCGCAACTCCTTCTCGCACATATATTTTTCCGCTCCGCCGGTCGCCTAACGCTGCGGCCACGACATCGGTCTAAGGCGACCGGCTTAGCGGAAAACGTATGGTGCTCCCTCTCGTAGGTACCCATTTCTGCATCTCGCTCCAACTCATGGATTCGCTGACCGCTGGTCGCCTTAGACCAATGTCGTGGCCGCGGTATAAGACCAAGGCGTAAGTCCGACTCTATCTCCCAGATGGGATATTGCAATGGAGTTGAGCGAACTCGGCGGTGGTGTAACACGGCGCGAAGTAGCGCGTCACGAAGCAGCAGCCCTTGCGGAGGAACGGCCTGAAGAAGCGGAGGCAGCGTTCCTCCGCGCCGGCGCGCCCGACGATGCGGTGCGCATGTGGCTCACGCGCGGCCACCACCAGCGGGCGCTAGTACTTGCGGAGCAACATGCCACCCATTTGGTTAGTTTGTTAACGGTTTTTCCCTTTATATTTTGTTCCTGGGGGGCTACCACAATCTACTAATGCGATTCAGTTCGGTAGCCCCCCTGATGGTGAGGATAGCGATTGCAGCATATATTGAATAGTGATGTTGCAGATAATCTGGTCCGATTTCGTTATAGTAATTTGCACTCCTTTAGTTTTATTAGCTTTAGTAGTTCAGAATAATTAAGAACTTAATCAGCTGTATAAATGGAAAAAAACTTCAGTTTCGGCAAAGGAGTTTTGCAGCTAATTGTTAGGTAATGCTAGTTCGGGGTTGATTGTGGTACTCGTAAACCACCCTTTGGTGGTTGGTCTGTAAAGTTTGCCTACCCAGTTAGGCGTTTTGTATACTCAGTTGTATATGATGTTGAGTTGTGGAAAAAAAATGGTCAGAAAAACAACAACAACAAGCCCTTTTGAAAAGACACTCCTCAAATGGCCGATGTTACAAAGTCAAAGTCAAATGATTCTTGGGATATTACTTGAAGTTAATCATGATATCAGGTTGAGGAAGTGCTAGTCGAAGGCGCAAGAGCAGCTGCCGAGCGCGGAGACCTGCCTCAGTTCGAGACTCTGATGATACGGGCCAATAGGCCAAGGGAAGTGGTGCAGCATTACAAAGATCTTGGTGAGTCTTCTCTATTTTTCAATCGTATGACTACAATATTGTCGTTTTCAAATAAACACTCGTAACTTACCAAGCTGATAAGTATATTGTGTGTTTCTTTCCGTTTTACCAATATTTCTATTAGACGGAAAGGGACAAACGATCTCGGCTATCGATATCGGCTTATCGAGTTAGGAGACATTTATAAATAAGAGGATAAGTCTTCTCTCCCCCCCCACATATAATTGATGAATACGTACTTATTCCACTTAGGTACTCAGGCACTTTGGAGTAGACGCAGTATTTTTGTCTTGCTTTCCTCTATGGCCAATGCTGCCAACGCAATAAATCATACTTATGTAATTTATGAGGATAGATAACTCTTTTGACGTTCAAATAAGTCAAGTGCGTTGAAGAATTACGTTATCATCATATAGTTTTTGATTGCCTCATCACCAGATACAACGGATCTGTCGAAGATTTTAAAGAACTGACAAAGGACGCGAGTGTATATCTGCAAAACTGTAAATTTTAGTTTGAAGTAAACATTATTGTGAAAACCAGTGTGTAAATGCCATAAGATAAATAAATATAATCACAATCGAATGTTTTGGCATGTTTAGAGCTATGGGAGGAGGCGACCCGAGTTTCGCGAGAGTATCTTCCGGACAGCGCAGAGCCGGTGCCATCGGCGGTGCCACCCTTGCTTCAGAGGGCTGCGGAACACGCTGATCGGTGAGTTGATTTACTATTATAATTATATATGCATTGTATTAAAAGCCTGGGTTACAACAGGAGGAGTGATCATGACAATACGAGTACATGAACTCTCCTAAGCTTCGGAAACGTTTGCAATAATTAAATACATGGTTTCAGGCTTCAAAGGCTTGGTAGATAAAATATCATAAACACTTACTAATTCGTTTTGGCTACACAACAAAGTGGTTTCCTTGTATCGGTAGATCAAGCGTAAAACTCTGCAGGTTGCCCCGGAACTGCCGAAATAATAAACGTCGGGCCTGTAATTAAGTTATTTCCGACATCGCCGCGTCTATGATTTTGATCTTATTTACACGTTTACTGATTAGGTAACGTGAGTCTGAGTAGGTCGACAGGGGCGTCTCGTCGTTGCCTACAATGTTTTTTTACAATCGTGATAAAATGTTATTCGAAAGTTTGTTTTTTTGTTGGTTAGTTATTCTTGCCTGTTTCCGAAAATCGACATCTATTACTTATGCTTAATTTGTGTACCGAGGATAGCGTTATTCTAGCGACCATTAAAATATTGGACTTCCTGGAAACCCTTCACATCATCAGCCTCTGATAGATTTAGATTTTAGATTTAGATATTTATTCTCATAATATAAAATTACACTATAAATTGTCTTAAACTAATCTACATGAATTTATATTATGTCAACAATGTTCAATGCATGTCAAAACATAATTATAAATAATAATAATAAAATTAATTAAAATGCTAGTATCTCTTAGTGATCGTCATGTGCTAAATATAAACTAGTTACAAAACAATAATGGATAATAATAATAATTTGAACAAATTAATTTACTTTGTCGAATGTCAAACACATATACTCGTGAACAGAATACAGTGGATTTTTCAATAAAAGGTATCTCAGTTGACGCTCAAATGTTTCGTTAGATGTTTCTGTACGCAATTCAGAGGGTAGGCGCTCATAGTATGTGGGACCAATCACGCGCGGGTTTTTGCATGAAAGTGCCATGCGTCGCGGCACTGTTCGGAGTCTACCAGTGGATCGTATCAATTTACCCGAAACTTCAACACGTTTAAAAATAATAGTCCACTGCTGGACGTAGGCCTCTCCTATTAACTATGCGTATAGACGCATTAGGAGGTAAATGCCCATAATCACCACGCTGGGCAAGCGGATTGGCGATCGCAGTAATGTGTCCACTATGATGATTGATGACGCTGCTGCCCATCATCAATCTTTAATCAAATAATGGTCAGTGACACTTCGATCCCTTAGTCGACTCTTACGACACCCGCAGGAGGAGTTGGGGTGGTGACAAATGTATTCTTACTGCCGTGTGGTGACCCACACGGCAACCCTTGACGGCACTGGAAACCCTTGTCACCTGTCAAACTTAGGAAGATCCAGGTAGCAAACTTCTTTATTTTATGGCCTGCGTACTCTTTCAGAGGAGAGTGGTGGGAAGCCGTCCAGCTTCTATGCGAAGCCAGCGCTAGCGGCGCGGCCGGCGGAGCGACGCGGCTGGCCGAGCGAGCCGCTCTCCGCGCCGCGCGGCTGGCGCGCGACCGGCTGCAGGGCTCCCGGCGACGGGCCGCCGCTGACATGCTTGCTGCCAGGTGACTTGCTGATGTTGGTTCACTATGCGAAGCCAGCGCTAGCGGCGCGGCCGGCGGAGCGACGCGGCTGGCCGAGCGAGCCGCTCTCGCGACCGGCTGCAGGGCTCCCGGCGACGGGCCGCCGCTGACATGCTCGCTGCCAGGTGACTTGCTGATGTTGGTTTACTATGCGAAGCCAGCGCTAGCGGCGCGGCCGGCGGAGCGACGCGGCTGGCCGAGCGAGCCGCTCTCCGCGCCGCGCGGCTGGCGCGCGACCGGCTGCAGGGCTCCCGGCGACGGGCCGCCGCTGACATGCTTGCTGCCAGGTGACTTGCTGATGTTGGTTCACTATGCGAAGCCAGCGCTAGCGGCGCGGCCGGCGGAGCGACGCGGCTGGCCGAGCGAGCCGCTCTCGCGACCGGCAGCAGGGCTCCCGGCGACGGGCCGCCGCTGACATGCTTGCTGCCAGGTGACTTGCTGATGTTGGTTCACTATGCGAAGCCAGCGCTAGCGGCGCGGCCGGCGGAGCGACGCGGCTGGCCGAGCGAGCCGCTCTCGCGACCGGCTGCAGGGCTCCCGGCGACGGGCCGCCGCTGACATGCTCGCTGCCAGGTGACTTGCTGATGTTGGTTCACTATGCGAAGCCAGCGCTAGCGGCGCGGCCGGCGGAGCGACGCGGCTGGCCGAGCGAGCCGCTCTCGCGACCGGCTGCAGGGCTCCCGGCGACGGGCCGCCGCTGACATGCTCGCTGCCAGGTGACTTGCTGATGTTGGTTTACTATGCGAAACCAGCGCTAGCGGCGCGGCCGGCGGAGCGACGCGGCTGGCCGAGCGAGCCGCTCTCCGCGCCGCGCGGCTGGCGCGCGACCGGCTGCAGGGCTCCCGGCGACGGGCCGCCGCTGACATGCTTGCTGCCAGGTGACTTGCTGATGTTTGATTACGGCCTCAGTAGAGTCTTTAGAGAGTGGTGGGATGTCATTCAGCTTCTATGCGAAGCCAGCGCAAGCGGAGTGACGCGGCTGGCGTGCCACCGTCTGCAATGCACCCGGCTGCTAGCTAACTTGGTGCTTGTGCACAAATCAAGCGTCATTTTTAGGCTATTTGGACTGCGTTGCTGGCCAACGACCGGCTGCTGCTAGGTAACGGGGAAACAGATAATATTTATCTCCTATTTCGGATTTTGTGTCGCAAAAAGGAATACGCAAGTTACATTCTTATAGACAGCATTTTGAAGTCTCATAAATCGATAACTTTCTTCTGCACATTCTTTGCACATACATGCTGGTAAATAAAATATTAGAAATACCTACAGTTATTACGTTCTATTCGTGTTAGGTTTGCTGCTATCGGCCAACCAGAGGTTGGGGAACAGCTACGAGAAGCTCTCGCAGATGGTGCAACCGATGATGAGGAAGCTCCAGGTAATTTCTCCTCTATTTCTTAATTTTCTTATTATTAAACGCTTGTATTCCAGACGTGAAACCACGTACGAGGAACCTATTAGAAAAAATAAAAACGGTGACATACAAGAGGTTTTTAATTAAATTTTTCAGTTTACCAGTGCAACCGAGTGTTTCCATGCCATTGTTTATGCGTTTTTATTGTTCATTACCATCTCCATTTTATTTGCCGTTTTATAAAAGCAAATAGGATTATGAAATTAATGACAGAATAGCAGATAAACATGCGTTTGCTACAAGATAACCGAAAATGACTTCACTATTTATACGCTGTTCGTCAATAATGTGGGAATGGTAATGACTACGATTAGTGCGGCAGAATAGCTGCATGGAACTATACCAAGCCTCGTTTTTAGGTGTTTCCACAGAGTATGAAGTCGAGGAACCAGGCCCAGCAGTTCAAATGTTGGAGCCAGATGCCGAAGCAGAGGCTTTGGAGCGTTTAGCGCGAGCTGGCAACTGGCAGCGATGTTTGGCTCATGCTGGTTCTAAGGCGCCTCATTATGCCCTAAGATATGCTGCACATCTCTTCAAGACACACTCTGTGAGTATTATGAGCCTTTGTTACAATCTGTTATTCAGCGCTATTATGGCGCTTTGAACAGGCTTTGAAAAGGGATACTATAACTACGAAAATGAATATCTCAACTTGTGGAAGAAAAATAACGTAGTTTTTGTAAGAACTCTTCTGGAGTGCACGGGTCATTGTCAGTCCGAAAAATAAAAGTTGTCAAAAGTTAACAGCTTTTATAAATCTATGTTACGTTTTGATTGCATTGGGCTATAGACCGGGGAACCTAGTTCTACAGTCAATTGTTTTATCCCAAAACTAGTACAGGAATTTCTTAACTTTAGGTAGGTATGTCCACCGAAAACACGATAAACTAAATCTGACAATGACCCGCACGTCTTAGGCGGGAGGATCTGTACAATAAGCTTTGTCCCTTCTGTAACTTTAGTGAAAACTGTTAATTAATGTATTGCTTGATTGGCTTTGGGTCTGTCTAATTAGTTTTGCTTCGTGTAGAGTTTAACATTAATCTTAGATTATATTTCATAGCGCATGGAAGGCGTGGACATAGAGAGCGAAGAAGCTCCCGAAGCACTAACCCAAGCCTTAGACACGCTTCGTCAATATATTGGCGACGGAACTGTCTCTATTTCTGACAACGATGCCGCTTTAGCGAAGGCAGTGTGTAGTGAAGTGCTTGTGCGAGTGTCAGCTGCACCGAAATCTCTGACAGCCTTGAAGGATGCCGCTACCGTCATGTTGGTCGGTGGAGCTGATGATAGGGCTTTACAGGTATCTATTAAAGTCGTGATACTCGTGATATGTTATATAAACTGTAAAATGATTAAAAGAAAGTAATAAGCCTTTAATGGATATCATAAACATATTTGCCTTTGTTCTGAGAACAAAACCGAATCAATCAGTGATACTTTAACAAAGGGTAAAAGAGTTAACTCAGACTAACCGAAGTACTACCTTCTTTTCTTTTGTATTAGACACCCGTTCCAGTTCTAAGATTTATACATATTTTAGGCAATTACGTTGTTGATGACGCTTCATGTGCCCCAAATAGCTGCAAAAGCGGCACGCGCTTTACCACGGTACTCCGATATTATCGTCGCTGATGTCGGTAAGAAAGTTCCCATTTTTTTATTACGTTATGCAAGCTAACATTTTGAAACTAATCTAATGGTGAGGGCCCGTAATTTTTATGCCGATGACATCAATTAGACGTCACGCTCCATTTAGGATGATTCCAAATAGTTTTATTGTTTATTATTAATCATTAGTCATCAATCATTTTAGTCATATACAAATAACTTCAAAAGTAGTATATTTACACGTGAAATAAATAAAACCTACTTGATACGTGAAACATAAATAAAAATATTTGATTTGTTTTTATACATACATTTTATTCAATGATATTGTTAACACATTTCAATAATTACGTAGAAAACAGAATTCGTCTTTAACGTAAAGCACCTATCAAGTAGGTATTATTTATTTCACGAGTAAATATATTAAGTTAATATATGTAGTACCTGATTAAAATGATTGACGACTAATGATTAATAATTATCAATAAAACTATTAGGGGTCACCCTAAAGGTATAGAGCCTGACGTCAAATTGATGTCATCGGCATGAACATTTCGGGCCCTGCTAATGGTGTACAGTCAATGGTAGACCGTTTTTCGACTTGTATTTACACCGAATAGAGTCTGAAAACTGGTAGAGCATATTTTTATTGACTTCTCGATTTTACCAGCTTTTTACGTAAGTGGAATGGCAATCCGCGCTGAAGGTAGTAACGGAGCCAGAGAGGCCTTCGTTCTGCTGAATCGAAGCTTAGATTTGGCAGAGGCAGCCGACGATGATGCGGTTCATTTGCTCGACTTCACAGATTTCGGTGAGTTTAAGAGAAAGAGTACCTACTTTACCTTGAACCACCTAATGCGTAATATATTGTACAAAGTATAGGTACCACTCAGCATAAACGTCCAGACAAAATATCCGTCCAGATTCCAACACACTAGAATGTTACATACAACCACATAATAAGTCACATAACAAAATTCTGTCAGTTTTAAATTATAGTTAGAAAAAAAAGTTAGATAGGTTCTAAGTAAACTGAAATAAACAAACTACTTATTATTATTACTTTTTGATAACCATTGACGGCTACACGGCAATGGAGAATTGCACATCGCTAATGTAGTAAGGATATACGCAGGACTACGAAGAGTTCAACTTCGTTTGATTCAGGCAGACAACGAACGAAGAGAAGTGGAAAATGCATATTGCACCGACTCGCTCACACATCGTCGCCGCATGCGGTGTGGCGTTTGGCTTAGATTAGGTGTCACTGACATAATTTCTTCAAGGTTTGGCTTCCAAAAAGAGAATAAGATTCAAATTTTAAACTTTTTCGTTTCACTCAATTCGCAAGCTATTTGTCTCAAATGTTGATAATTGTGTTTTGTGGGATAGAATGCACGGATTGGCCCACGTCACCGCTTCTACTGGACAGCGCTTGCGTTCGTGGTGAAGCCCTCGACGAGGCTCGGGAATGGGTGCTCGCGGTCTCCATGGAGAGGACGGTCGAACAGGTGTGCAGACATTTTTTCAGGTCAAGTTTGGAAAGTGGAACAGCGGGGAAACTGAAATATCATCAACCTATGATCAGTCCACAGCAGGACAAAGGCCTCTTCTGAAATGTATGTCTGATTTTGTTGCCAGCTCTGCTACTACATTTAGCATCGTTTTCGTGTGATTTAGGGATGAGGATTTCATTGCTGATATTTATTTTTGAAAAATTGACGCAAAGATTTTAGAAAAGATTGGCCCAGTGTCGCATGCCGCGCATAGACAGAGACGCGTGAAAGAAGGAGAGGGAGGCCTTTGCCCAGCAGTGGGACACCACAGGCTAAATAAATAAATAAAATATCTGTTTTCTCTCATTCCACTGAACAAAACTTTTTTACGTCAACCTTCTCTGTATGTAGTCTAACTGTTCGGCCATTAAACAACTCATGCGCTAAGGTATCGTGATGCATGTACTACTACTACTACTTTTAATTTATTGTTCAGACATTACCGCTGGACGGGCGTGAAGTTTACGGGTCGAGTGTGGGCGCAGATCCTTGCTGTGTGCTCACTGGATACCCTCTCGGGAGCAGATTGGTCACATTTACTAACGGTAAGTATAAGAATTGCAATAAAAATAATTAAGCGACATCTCACTGTAAATAAAATTTAGATTGTGTTTCGGTGTACTAACTTAACCTACTATCAATCTTCTTCGACATGTTGCCTCAATGCCCCCCGTAAAAATCACTATGTCTTATTCAAATTAAGGTATTTTTTTTAGTAAATTATATATAATACTTAGAAGTTTTTTTGACCGACTACTCTGAAAAATCCTCATTATTAAGTATCACTTTTTTTTGCTTTTACGAAGGTTTAAGATCTAGGGCAGTCTTTACATTACCAAAAATCCTTGGGATATGTTTTATTTTTTTAATATACGTACATTAATGCTATTTTGATGCATTTTTATCGTAAACTTTTGAATGTGGTATTTTTTATCCTACTTGTATCAAAGTGAGGACGCTAATTTTTTTGTCAGTAAATGCTTTATTTGTAGTAATACTTGTACAAAAAGAAAATATTAAAAAAACCCAATAGTTTTTTATTATCAATAAATTTCTTAATTCCAGAATTTCTCAAAAAAAAATATTCAAAAATTCATAACTCGAAAACTACAAAAAATCGGCTAACATACATGGGGTATATTCTGATAGCCCATGCCGTAGGGAACCTAAAAAAATTTTTTTGACGTCAAGGTTTGGACCACCCTGTATATATATATAAATACATATAATATATATATATATATATAAATACATATATATATATACAGGGTGGTCCAAACCTTGACGTCAAAAAAATTTTTTTAGGTTCCCTACGGCATGGGCTATCAGAATATACCCCATGTATGTTAGCCGATTTTTTGTAGTTTTCAAGTTATGATTTTTTATATATATATATATATAACGCGTCGTGCGATTATTACCACTTATGGTCGGATATAATCGTTGGCGTATGGTTTAAATATGAGCCTTTTCAGTAAAACGTTCTACCTAGTCGTTAACCATGAGGATGGAATTTGCTTGTAACTTTAAATTGATTGTTTGCCTGTTTCACGATCCCCGTTAAAAAATAAATGCTAGCTGTCTTTTTCTTTTATATGCCTGGGGGACTACATCGATCTACTAATGCGATTCAGTGTAGCACCTACTTAATCTGAGTCGTTTCATAGAATAACTGTCAAAAACTGACAATCTAAACCAAAACTGAATCGCATTTAAGAGATCATGGTATCTCCCATGGGGAAAAGGATAATGATAATTTTATCCGATGGATATATTTCTCCGGGGCGCGCGTAATAAGCGTCCTTATGGTCAACGACGTCGGGTTTACTAATAGGCTCACAAATAATCCCAACTCGACTGGGCAGGTCGTTGCGCGAACCGGGAATGGTGGTCCCGCGCCGTGGCCGCGGCGCGCGGCGGCGGCGCGGCGGCCGCGCTCATGCAGCATATCGCGCGCTGGTGCGGGCCCGCCGACTACTCGCAGATATAGTCAAGTAAGAGAGCACAGACGAATTAAAACCTGCGACCATATAAAACATGGACGCCTAACGCCAGCTCAAAAATGCCCCCAAAACCAATTGTTCAATTGTGCCAAGATGGGCAGGACATAGCGCTTTTCGTGACACCGCGCATATTTCGGCGCAACATCTTTGACAAATGTTTATTGAATATCGCCAACCAAAACTTTGATGGACCGATCACAACTATTTATAAATGGCGGTTTAAGTTTTTATAGGTTGACATTCTAATTCATTGCCGTGATGCATTGAACAGGGGGTGACACTTGTCAACTAAAATTCAGGACCGTTTTTGAAAGGCAATGTAATATGGCGTGCGGCTTCCATGTTTTATTTGTTCGTAGATTAAAACGGAATGGGAGCTGCCTTTTTCTATACAAACGTATTCCTCTGTGTCCGGGCTGTTTGCTGCTACGAACAAATAAAACATAGAAGTCGCATGCCTTTCAAAAACGGTCCTGAATTTTAGTTGACAAGTGTCACTTATAAAAACTTAAAACGCCATTTTAAATAGTTGTGCTTGGTCCATTAAAGTTTTGATTGGCCTTATTTATAAACATTTGTCAAAGATGAGCTGGCGTTAGACGTCCATGTTATATAATATGGTCGCAGATGTCAATATATTGACATATCAGCATAGTTTTATTTGAATAACACCTTCTGTTAAATTAGCTGTTCCTGCTTTTAGTTAGAATTTATAAATAATACACATTTTGTAAACTTTTTTGTAAAATATTCATATGAAATAAAATATAAAATGTTCCTCATATTTTAATTATTCTCCTTTGATATGTACGAGTATTCAAATATACTTAGGTGTAAGTTACCTAGTGCAATCGACAACGGCCATGGACGTATCATTCTTTTATATTAGGTATGTATTAGGTTATATAATATTTATATTATAAGTAGGTAAAACATTTCGCCTCCGAGAATAAATAAAACTGCTTCGGTGATATTTATATCGCTATAATAAACTCATTTGTTATCACATTTATTTAATATAATATACTTTGACACACATATTTGTTACGTAGTAGGTACTAGGATTTTGTAGAATTTCTACTCCGCTTCCTTGATTAATACTGAACACACCCTGTCACAAATAAAATATTAATTGGGAGAGTTATGGGGAGCACATAAACGGAAGAGACATTCAAACGAATATGTTTCTAGTGCCTGGCGTTTGTGAGAATTCTTTCCTCCTATGTACCTATATACAAAATTTCCTTAAATATGTTGGTACAGTAGATACCCCTGACCAATATTAAGGTAGAGATAGACTATGTTCAGTTTTCATCAAGTTGGCGATTATAGAAATGACCAATTTGCATCTAGGAAGAAACAATACGACACATGAAGTAAGAAAGTTCGTACACCTAATACAGACAAGTGATCATACAGCTCGATATCCGATAACTTATCACATTGAAGAGCGATACAGATATTAAAGGTAAGTGGACCACGTGCATATCACTAGCGCGAAAGAAAATTATACCATTGTCATTGTCAATTAGTACGGGGCTAGGATGATTAACAAACAAACTGCATCTTTCAGCTTCGGGGCATCTCGAGGCACAACGTTAGATCATACGTCTTTTTACAACTCTTTCTTATATCAAATATTCTTTTGTTATTCTATAATATCAAGATAGTAAGCGTAAGTGGTTTGTTCGTAGCCGAGTGTATCGGATACAATTTTAATATTATTTTAAGTAAATATATCTAGACGTAATAAAATATTAACAAACAATTAACATATATTTATAAATTTATATATATATATGTTATATTTCATCCACAGCGCGTTTTAGTAGGTACTGTATATTAGTAGAGGAGTAACGAATGGATCTACAAAAATATTATAGGTTGTTGTCTCTCAAAGAATTTAGTCAAGTTACTGATTATGCATTGTTTAAATAATTAATTTTACGTAAAAATCTACATAAGTCTATCATTCGGTAAATTAAATGGTACCTACCGTAGAAATGTTTAAATAGGTAAATGCCAACCTGGGTATTTTTTTAAATACGTACCGTCATGAACATTAATTAGTTTCAATAGGCCTACAATTTTATGAATGTGCTCCTTTTATATTTTTTATTTATAGTACCTATATGTGTTAAGGATTCTAAATCGGGTATTTTTTAACGTGTTTAGGTTTTTATAATGTTTTTTTAGGTTCTATGAAATGTAATAACGTATGTAATGTGATGTGTAATGTCTTGTAATACGTGTAAAACGTACCGGCCACTTACGAGCACAGGCAGATACACGACATTTGCGTTGTTGCTTGGATTATATTCTAATGTTTTTTCTACGATACTGAAGTATATGGTTCAAAACCTCCTCATTAAAATAACTGATATAAATAAAATAACATTAAATAGGAAACAAAATAAAATTAATACCCGTTTAGAAACCCTTGGAATATAATACTATGTATAAAAAGTATAAAATTTACGTGTTCTAAAAATTATATCCATCCTATTACCCCATTTGGGGCTGTTTCACATACCCATTTTTATCTTACTATAGTTTGATAGTGGCATTTAATGAAAATGTGAAATTCACAAACTCGATAATATAGGTACGTCTTCATAAATCTGACCTTTTGATTCAGGCCTTTTATGTGCAATGATATTTAGAAATATTATTTTAGTTATATCTAATCTATAAAGGATCATTTTAGCTATTCAATATTTCTCTCTCTTAGAAAATGTACAACCGTGACAAAATAATAACTACAGTAATGTGTTATAAATAGTATCTAATTTGTGTAGGCAAGACGTGGATTAGAATTATAGTAGGGCACACTAAGCTAAAGATACCCTTACTTTAGGATTAAGAGTACGTACGAGTACGATGGGAGCCCCCGTAGATTGAGATATTGTCAGCGAGCTACTAAGCTAGTACAGCACTGGAAGAACACAGATTTTGACAAGATATTTTACATTATAAATTTACATACGTAGATATGCATTATGAACGATAGTTTATTATTTCGTAAATATTCAATCTGCTTTATTTATAACTTCATAGGTGATAAAAATTGGCTAGATTATCCTATTGATAACGAATATTTATTGTAATCGCTGAATAATCGCCGTGACTTTATCGTGAAACTAAGTTGTCTATTTAGATATTATTTAATGTGTAATTTATATTTATAATGTTTGTAGCACGTAATGTACAAACGGTTATCTGCAGGTCCTTGGATTTAATTAAGTTCAGTTAGATCATTAATGACGTCATCTAATAAGTAGTCATTTATCACGAAAGTAGTTGTGCGTAGACAATTTTGAAGAATAATTTAAGGACATAGAATATTCCTGGGTTTCTACGTATTTACAACTCGGACATGATTTGGCGGGTTGCGACCAAGCTCTTACAACGTAGCAGCTTAGGTAGATTAGAAAACGTCGTTAGACCGACTTGGAGGTATATAATGTATTAAGGAAAATTCACTAAAGCACAACCTTGGAAGAATAGTACCTAGACGCGCTTAACCACTAGAATAACGTTAGAAATTTATTAATCGTATAAGGCAAAGTGTTGAAGTTGGGGTTATCAGAGACGAGATATTTACAAGATATTATACGGTACTAATTACCTAGATGATATAGTTGTGTCTACAGTTTTTCTAGTACACGTTATATATTCAATATTAACTTTGACATTCTAACCAGGGGATTAATTTCTTACCTACAGTTTTTCTTGTATTGTTAACATTTATTTATCCGTGATAAGTCAGTTACTTTTGATTATGTGTATTTATAGGTCCATATACAAAATATGACAAAGTAAATTATCTGTCAGAAAATAATGTATAACTATATACTTTGGTAAAATATCGGAAAGTGGAAACATTTGTAGATATGTTGGTAGTAATAAAAATAGTGTACTTATGACAGAACATGTCTACGGTTACAATGATTTCAATACTACAGAATATAGCGTTGTTTGGTAAACAGTATAACATTTATCTACTTACGCAACTTCTATAAGTTTATGATATACGACTATATAATGTCAATACAAACACGTAACATATAAAATCGCTACAAACATTACGCATAATTTAAAAGTAGAAGCAATCTGCTATAAGCTCCTTTTGTTATTACTACTAGGTATACCCAATACCCACGGCAACGTCGCTGTTTGTGCGAGCTGTGCTCACAGCGGTGAGACGGTCGCGGCAAATAAGTATCCAGATTTTTAAAAACACCGAGCAAATAACAATCAACTGGACTATTTTCCAAGTTATCCGTAAGTGAACCATGAATATATCGTTGATAACGTGGAACCATGATTTGTTTTACGCAATACACGGACACATTCGCGAGTCAATTATGATTTTTACATGTTCCTCGCTATAGGCAACATGATTGAGACAGTATTACACCAATTTAAATTATTTACATTGCGTATATAACTATTAACTAACACGAATAAAGTCTGTATAGGGCAGCACTTGTGGAAATGGGCGTCACATAATTTACCTCAATGGTAAAATACGTAGATAAAGACTAAAACCGCGATCCTCGTGACATAGGAATGGTAGCGAATCAGCTTGTATGTCATGTTGAATATTATGATTATATAATGTAAATACTGAATGCAAATTTGATATGACGCGGTATGTACACAATCTGTAGTTAGCTGATACGGTTCCAAGCATGTCACTGGTCGCCGTCACGTGGCGTGGCCAAACACGAGCTTTGAAGAGCCGTCGGGGAGGCGCTAGTTGTCGCGACGCTCCGGCGACGGCTCCCTGGATCAGTCGGGCGACTCGTCGGCGGCGAGGGATGTGGCTGGGAACAGTGGGTACCAGCCATAGGTGCGTTGCGGCAGCGTGAGCTTGTCGAGCGTGATCTCCGCGCCGCCGAGCGCGAGGTTGTGCTCGAAGCCGCCGCAGCGCTGCCAGAGCATCACAACTAGTGTTCGTCCTAGTGCTTCGTTTGCCTGAAAAAATGCAATCATTTATGACGCCAATTTTCATATTAGAAGCGGATGTCTCTCCCATCGGTCATACAAGAAAGCGCGAATACCTTGCAATGATGCAATGAGACAAGAGTGTAAATGTCAACGCGAAACGCACTGATCCTATTGCCATGTACAGCTAGAAGCAGTTTAATGACACAGGTATCCGGGTCCTATACCTTTTATAAAATAACAGTATGTTACATAATCACCTGATATTTGAGCGTCTGCTTGAAGTGGGGCTCGGTGGTGCGGCGCACGACGCGCGTCTTCCGTTTGTGCAGCCACTTGTCGCCGTCGCGCAGGTAGCACTTCACGTATGAGTCTGGCACCTCACCGTTCACGCCGTACACTCGCCGCGCGTGAGAGATCTGATTATAGACAACTTTGACAGTCCCAATCCAGGGGCCTGTTTATCAAAAGCTTGTAACTTATAATACAAGCGGAATTCCTCATCTAATTAATGACGATAAAAAAGACTTCCACTTGTATTTGTATTACAAGTTACAAGCTTTTGATAAACAGGCAGAATGTTTAGTGTATTATTCTGTATCCACTCACATGCTTTGAAATTTTGGTTGAGCTTTATTCCTATGTAAAATAAGAGTGACAGCTGGTAACCAGAGTTACCAAAAGCAATTGAGTGGGTATTCAGATCACATTGTTACATCCTAAAAAGTACGAAATTTGCTATAAAGTTGCTGCGGTTGTTTGAATTAGTCTACCATGACTACATTAAAACAAACTTCAAGAAAAGATAACAACAATCTCAGAGTTTGTTTGCGCTTTTATAAAACTTGATAAACACATTTCACGGCTCAGTAATTCCCTCTGAAAGGGCTCCTTAGTTAAATCTACGCATGTGAGTACGGATATTGGATGATGCAATAACCATAACGACGTTACCCCCTGGACCACATTCAGCAGCGAAAATTAACGACACATGTAATATCAATTCAAGATGAATATTGTCGGAGGCGGTTTTAAAACAAGTGATCGTGTAAAACGAAGCGAGCACACTAGAACAATTCGTTTTCAATATATTTTGTTTAGAAAAATGCACGTTCAAGAATTAGTTCGGAAGGCTGTGGTCTTTAGCAATCTTAGCATCGCTACGAGACCTCACAACCGCTACGAGCCTACTTACGTTTGCGGGAAAACTCTGATTTCCATAAGATTAAAATATTCTGGAGGGCTTCGCACGAACAATGTCAAGAACGATAACGATGTGAAATGTCAAGGGCGAAATTTGTTTTCTATATTAAATATCTGTGATGCGTACGTGTCTCAACGCGAATCCTTGTGATGCGTGTTTATCTGTATTTGACCTACTGGAATTATTTGAAGCAGCAATATGATAAGGGCAAGGGCATATATTACACTTATTATGTAATTTTCTGAACTTAATATAATTATGTTGTACTAGTAATTCGCCCAGCAAAAATAAATACAAATACAAATAATTTATTCGTGGCAAATATAAAAAACATGACAGGACAAAACAAAACAGTCAAATTCAGCATTTAATATTATACCACGAAATGGACCAAAAGGTGTCTTGTTTTTATGACCACCAAGCTACGTTACAGAATTATGCTACGCTTTGTAGCTCGTAGCAAGTGTAGCGAATATCCGAGTAGGTAAAGGAGAGATATCAACGCGCCTTTCCACCGCGCAATACACACCGCGCGTACACAAGAACATGCCGCGAGTCCGTGGTCGAGTTGTAAGAGGTTAAATCGGCTAACGAACGTATTGTGAAAACACAAATCAAATTATTTATTAACTAAATATTTAGATTTGTGCTTTTATTTTTCCCCAGTAGTCACACTACTTAATACTATATAAATTATAAATATTGGATGTCATATACCAAAGAAAAAACGACCAAGATCACCAATTCATCATTCAATTCATAATTGTGAACCCCGTGAGCCAAACCGACTAGGTATCCATACTTCCATAGCGTATAGAGCGCTAGCTGTCAAGTTCCAGTGTCAGTGGGTGGGAGACGCGTTCACAATTTAATGTTTTTGTATAATTTAATGTTTTGTTATAATTTATGGTTGCCAACTTGCCAGTTTTATGTTATATGTTACCAACCGTGACCTCACTAATGGCTCCAATGGAAGACCAGCGCAGGAGCAATATGCTGAATTGGAGTCCATTTTGTGGCACTTAGTTTATTCTTGTTTTAATGTGTATATTATGTTGTGCCATAAATAAATGTTTTTTCTTTCTTTCTTTCAATGTCCTAGGTGGTGACTCGGTCTTAGCAACCACCAGTCAATTCCAGTTTCTCGGGTATATGCAATCCTTTACAAGGCTAGGCGCCTTTGACAATTCTCTAAGGGCAAGCAATACATGCATGCGAAAGCTGAGCACGTGGGTTCGATCCCCACCTCGGACGTTGGTGATCTTGGTCGTTTTTTGTTTGGTATATGACATCCAATATTTATAATTCGTTAGAACCTTTATTATAGTAATGGGATATTCATATATGTACAGTGTACCTACAAGTTTAAATCAATATAAGGCATATTATTTGAAGGGCTTACTGACCTCAAGCTCTAGCTGTCCTTTAATCATGATCATGCTGATGTTAATCTCAGCGTGCAGCGGCGGCAGCGAGGCGTTCCGCGGCGGCATCTGGCCCGGGCCCAGCGGCACTGAGTCCTCGTCGTCGCCCAGCGCCTCGCACGCCGCCGGCACCGCCGCCCACATGCTGCCCTTGCGCCCCGTCGCCGTGCCTGCGGCGTCAACATCGGTACTACCACGCCACAAGCGGCCGCGGTTGCGCCCCGTATATGCGTCAAGCGTCCGCCACCGCTCATCGGTTGGTATAAGCGAACGTTTGACGATTATTGGGACTGACGTAACGGAGATTTTGATATCGCTCGTATCCAATTGCCTAGCCTGTGGAAGTCCACTATATTGCTGTTTATTGGCAAGGATTTTCAAAGTTGTAAACTGGATTGGCAAAACATTCTACGCGATAAATAAATGATTTTTGGTGAGACAACTGGTCTATTATTAGTTATATTACCATTAAAATAAAGTCATATAAAATAAGGAAAACCATTCAATTGAACACTGAAAATGATTAAAAATTAACATTACATAAAATAAGCACGTCAAACAGCTTCGAGCCAATGTACATTTTTGTATACATATATTCCAATTGATTCGATTCCTAAACACATAAATGAAAGAAGAAGCGTTTAAACGTGTGCAGCCAAGAATGTCGAATTTCTAATAGTTGCCTGAAGCGATCTTTAACTCATTAAGTAGGTATGTAAGCATTCAGTGTTATGAACAGCCATTATGTAATTCATTAATTAAACTGAGGTGTAGGTGGAAGACTATTGTTGATCTCATGCCACCATCCGCAGACTAAGTGAGTCGCCAATATTGTGCTTCCTATATTTTCCGCTCGACGGCTACATTCATTCGCTCGTCCAAAATTAAATCAAACGCATTCGGTAATAAACGGTTTAAATATTCAACTACGACCTAAGGATAAGATAATAATTAGATATGTACAAGAAACTAATAGAATGCGCATCTTAACAATGAGTGACATTCGCAGAGGTAGGTATGAAGCCCGAAACATCCTAGGCGACACAATGCCATCGAGATGAACGTCAGCCGAATAGACGGAACACAGAAACAGATGAAGTGAGCGTGATCGCCCGCGGCATGCGCCGGGCATGCGTCAGGACAGTACAGTACAGACACAGTGAAGTGATGAGAAGCGTCGGGCGCAGCCACATTCAACGGTGCGTGCGCACGTGCGCGCGGCCGCCGCGCAAGCTATGACCCATGCTACACTACGGGCCCGGGCATGCCGGTCGCCCGCGGCGAACCGGAATACGGGGGCCGGCGGCCGTGGGACGTCACAAGGGAACGCGTACCCCCACACCGCGCACGGACAAACCCTCTACGGGAGCCGGCGCGGGCGCCACCGGGCCGAAGTCGCTTACCGAGGTGCTAACGGTCCGTCGCTGCTGACCAAACAAGCACAACACAGTACAAGTCAGTACTACCCTCAATGTTTGCATAATGTTATGGAGATGGAGGAGCGTTAAGGGCGTGTTATCATGACGTATCATTGGCGTTTGCAGTTCGAGTTTTTAATAAAGGGGTGCTTTAGGGCATTATACCGGGAATCGTGTATAAAAATAAGTGCGAATGAAAATGTAAAATAACTAGAAATTAATAAAAAAAGTCTGCCAGTAGCACTCGAAATCATTAATATATACGTCATTAACGTCACCGAATTAAAAAAGTAAGTGACATGTTGAAAACACCGTAAATCTTATTTTATAAAAAGTGGAACGACTCGAAAGAAAAATGAACATCGTTAAGAATACCAGTTGACCAGTCGGAGTGCTACTTACGCCGGGCGGTGGAGCCAGAGAGCGAGAGCGTGCGGCCGAGCTCGCCCTTGACGGCGCGCAGCGAGCGCAGGATGTCGTCGGGGTCGCGCCGCACGCACGACGAGCGCCGCCGCTCGCTGCGCCGCGACGGCCCGGCGCCGCTGTCCGTGCCCGCTGCGCCGTCTACGGAATACCCAGCCAGCCCCGTTCATATCAATACGAGTAGGGTAGACTGGGGTCAATTGAACCAGTTTGCCTTTAACCGACCGTGACCGCTATATTTTTATAAGTAGAAAGATGTACGCTCATAATATTTCAAGGTTAGTTATCTGGTTCCTAAATAAAATGTATTTGGATGGTCTATATCTCATAGTTTTTCGACAATGGTGAAATAAAAAGAAAAAGGCGGAGTGGTTCAATTGACCCCACATGTGTGTCAATTGAAACACTATGTGGGGTCAATTGAAACACTTAAATATCTTCGACACAATGAAAGTATTTATTATCTGTTTTAATCTTTTTCATTACTACCTTTGCATACAATGAGCTCATTAAAAGTTCGCAAGTATAGCATGAACATATCTCAATTTATGAGCAACTGAAAAACTCGTTAAAAAACATGGAATAAAAAAGGAGTATACGACTTAGACTTCATTGTCACTGTTACCATTAACATTTGCCTTAACCAAGGTAAATTTAATGCATTTACAATATATAGCGATGCAGAATCGCAGAAAATAATCAAAACTATGTTTCATACAAAAGTGCCTGTTTCAACTATAACAATGTTTCAATCATAACCATTCCCAAACGCCCAGTCACAACGAGTGTTGTAGTCGCGATGTGGAATGAAATAATAGACGAAACAAAATAATTATCAGTTTAAATGGTTTAATTATAGCATTGTAGCGGTAAACGAAAACATCGTTAAAAACGTGAGGCGATATTAAGCCGAAAATATTAGCAAAACACCAAATTTTATTTAGTTTACAAACTTGTTGGAAATTTATTATTCTTTAAACGCTTAATAACATATGATATCAAATAACCTAAGGTTTTTAAAATAAAAATCAGAAACTAAAATATTACCGTAAATTTCGCAGTTTTTTACGTACTACGCAGCTAGCACAACGTTTTTTTGCTTGCAAAATGTGGTTTTATATTGCCCTATAGTGTCTAAATAACATAGCAAAAATGCAGCGATACTACATGATTTGCGAGTTTAAGGTAAAACGACGTACGGTTTGACCATACTATTTATGATCTAGATCAAAAACTAGCCAAACAATTGTGAAGCTTAATAAAACAAACATGTGCATCGAATACAAAACTTTATATTTCGAAGTTGGTTAATTGTGGGGACGATTAAAACATGGGGAAGATTGAAACGTTTCAATCGTCCCCAAGCACGTTGTTTCTATCGTCCCCAAACCAATTTTTTGACTTCAATGTGAAATATTTTATATAAAAAAAGACTCTAACACTGATCACCGTCCATAAAAACATTCGTTTATTCCTAACTATAACACTTACATAATTAGATTAGTCAATATATGAGAGTAGACGAAGTTATAAAACAATATACGAGAGCACGAATACTTACTTTTTACCGCGTGAAACTGGTTTCGCACGTAGACACTTCCGTAACGCACCGGCGCCCGTGCGCTACTGTTAAGGATTGCAATATGGCCTACCGCTTGTTCCGAGTGTTGCGTCAGACGCGTAGGCATTATAGTTTCCGAGATATTTGACTTGTTTCAATCTTGACCTGTTTCAATTGTCCCCAGTCTACCCTACTCCTATTTCAACTAGCTACTCACGATCTGAAGCCACCACACATAACCGGCCTGTTACTTCAAAAATGAGCTTATGTGACATGTGAACGCAACATAGTGTGGTTGTAATCTAGTGAAACTGATTTCATTCATTACAACATTAATGCGGACATTTACAGTACACTTTCGTGACATGCTTGCAAAATGATTAATGTGTAGGTAGACGAACACTAGTTTTTGTGGTTGGGGTACACAGAAAACTTATTATTATAGGGCACGTAATTACCTATTGGAAGAACCATATCCTTGTTTAGTCATGCATACCTTTTTCTTGTTGCTGGAATGATGATCGTCGCGACCCAGGCAGTGAACGTGAGAAGTCCTTTCCGAGCTGATAGACCTCGACTTCCAAAGTTTCTGACTGCGACGATCCACGCCTGGAGCCGCCCACCCACGCGTGGTCTGGGTGAAGCAAGGAAGCGCACTCCCCGATGGAATCCACATCATCTGGAATATTTCGCAGAAGAAAAATTCAATTTCATTTTCCAAAGTATTTTCGGTGAACATAAGCGCTCAAATAAGATAGTGTGATTACGCTAATTCTAAGTGCCTAAGGTTTAGAAGCATCAATAAAGCGTTAATGTGTAATTCCACTGCGTTACTCACTATGCGTTATTATAAAAACCTCGTGAATGGAGCCACGAAAATTTGGCAAAACTTTGTTTGACTCCAGAACTCACGAACGAACCTTCTTTTCATATTAATACAATACAATACAATACTCTTTATTGCACACCTCGTAACATAAAAAGAAGATAACAAAAAAGTCGAATCTTAAAAGTAGAGGTAACACAACAGGCGGTCTTATCGCTAAAGAGCGATCTCTTCCAGACAACCTATCTTAATTATTTATTAAATGTAAATAATGCATGTAAATAAATGGGTACATACTAAGGAACAGTTAAAAGCTCTATAACTGAGCTACAAATACATCAATCTTTGTCTCTTGCACAAACTGTGTACCTAATGTACCTGAACAAGAGCGTTGGGTGGCAAAGTCGCCGCGTCGGAGCGCACGCGCACCTGTGAGAGAGCCCCGCGGAGACGCGTTGGCCGAGCGCGTGCCGCCGCGCTCCTCTAGCGTCCACCACACTGCTCGCTCTTCTGCAAACGCCTTTTCCAAATCCATCTAAAAGTATCCGTCAGTATTTAGTATTTGGGAGGTGTGGTGTGCAAGGTATGGATAATTTCACCAGTCTAAATGAATGATCACACACACATCTAAATTAAAATACTAAATGCAAAAAGGTAGTGAATGAATATTGACTTAATGTTGCTTAAGTCAAAATATTCAAGCGAAATCCCATAAAGAAACGTTTTGGTGGATCTCGCAGTTCCAGTACAATTTTTATTTGTACTTGTATTTGTAATTTTTATGTGTACGAAAAATATTAATGTAATTTTCCTCTTGTGTTTACAACTTTACATGTTGCAGTGTGCGCGACCTCAACTTAGCATTGTAGGTACAACGTAGTCAAGATTCAAAAATATCATTACATTTCTTCACTTTGAAACATGGAACTAAAGTGAAAGAAGAAAATTGCTAATTTATTTTACTATTTAAATAAGTTACATGACATCAGCCTCAGACAAACAGACCTTAAGACTGACCGACATCTATTTTGTTTAGCTAAAAATAAATCTCATTGTCTATAGTGAAGCCTTGGGTAAACTACAGCTAAACTACTTACAAAATCCGTTTTAGAAAAATTTAATTTCAATACTTAGTTTAGTTTCGTTAGCACAACTCTGGTGAAAGGGTCGAAGAATAACGATCTAGTGCAAACTAAGGAAAACTCTACATACTCGTATCATTTCTAAGAAAAAGGCATTGCTAGGGTAAAATAATAATCAAACTTATTATATTATATTTATCAAACGATTTATTACGTAACATAAAAAGGCTACAGCTAAAATTGCTACTTCTCACAGTGCATTCTCCAATCAGTACTGGATCGATTCCTGGGCAGGCGTCCCACAGGGTGAGCTCTAGCGCTCGCCCCGCGAGGAGATCTGCCGTTAACCCACCAAACCCCAGGGTGGCGTTCCATACCGGACTGCACGAGGCGGACGCCGGGTCTGTCTCAACTGGTGGACAGCTCTCACTAAAAATATGAAATGTTATATGATGTAAAGTAAGCTAGTTCAGTACAAGCTAAGTTGGGTTGTTATTTGTAGACAGAATATTGTTTAGATCTAGAAGAAAATTTCAAGAGCATAATTGTCTGAATTGAAATCCGATATCTACTAGAAACTGGTTGTGAATGTGAAGGGTTCGATACCACATAAGGTGAAGATGGAAAAAGAAGAACACATTAAAAGTCTTACAGTGATGGCAAGAGGCGTATTCTAGCGAATGCTTCAGGCTCGTCTCCGTATCCGAGCGTGTGGTCGCGCGGTGGTAGGTCGTCTGCGGCGATGAGCACCACCACCAGCTTGCGCATTTCGCTTTCGAACCACACCTGCAACTGCGCCCGCGCCGCTGGCCGCTCGCGAGCCCGCTCGGCCCGCTCTTGCTCCTACGTATCAAAATGCCTGGATAAAATTATGAATATCACATTATTAGAGCGGTAAAGAAATGTGACCAACGAACCATTATATGACGCCAATAAGTAAAGGGTGTCACATTAGAACTTTAACATATTAGGCACTGAAAATTCATATATTATTGATGTGTTTTGGCGCTAGGTCACATTACTATACAGCTGACATAATTTGCACACCACTACAAAACACAAATCGATGAATTGAGGCACAATAAATAAATTCAAATGAAGAGGGTACTCAAAATCGTCATCAATACCTAGAATGCATTTTCTAAATCAGTCTTGCGGCGGTCGGGGAATGCATAGTCCTTGATCGAGTAACATGCAGCAACGGTCAGCTATTGTATCGAATCTCTGTCAGGAGAGACAAACTCAAGATTCCCATTCAATTTGTGCGATCATAGCAATGGCATTCACATCGCGATCAGTGAGTTCATAACTTGCAAATATTTAACTCATCTTACTTGCAAAATATTTTAAGTAGGTACGTAACATGCTTCGGGCTGAGGCATCTCTATTTTAACAAAAAGTAATTAATAAAATCGGACGATCTTATCCGCCATGCAGAAAGCGTTGATCATGCTGATATCAGATTCATAAGCTGCACCTTCCTAAAGGTTCCTTTTTATTAAAATTAATATACTTGAATTATACCCGAAACCAATTAACTTAGCTCTAGAGCAAATCATCTTATTGACGCTTAGGTATGCCTAAATAGAACTTGTAATCTAATGCAAAATTACGCATGTGTAAGGGAACTTTCTAAAGCCTACGCTACATATTTTCGTGGTAGTTTTAGAATTGCCAATGGCACTAATCTAGTATAATATTGCACCCGGATAATTTGGAGAGTGCCTAACTGAACTTTCATAAAGTTCGGATGTTGTATGCATTTAGAAGCAAGTTTAACCTATATAGCCCAATCTAATTTCAAGTGAAAATTATGCGGGGTTGGCAATGCTATTACTATTCTATTTTAGGCGTTTTATCTCTATTTATAGCAGAAACTACTGTGTACCGAAATAGGAGCACTTACATTTCTTAAATTACAATTTTGTTTACGAAATTTTGCTGCCAGAGGCCGTGGTTAACCGCCCTAATGTATTGCAGAATATTACTGTAAATAATTTGCGTTACAAAATTTGATTGTAATGGAAATGTATGGTATAAATAAAAGCAGTTACATAATTGAACATTTACAAACAATTATAAATGCAGTGAATACAAACAGTTGAACAAACATAAGGTAGTTTACGTTTAGGTATCATAGACGGCGTATGATTGTTACAAAGTTCGCATCACACATTCGACGTTTTTACTGTGCTCTGTACTAGATCAATCAATGCACATATCCACATTGTGCCACTTCATGCAGTTCTCGGATGTTAAGGAATGAGCTGTGACAATCAACTACTGAGCGGTATGTACAACGTGTCGCTGTAGTGTCATCGCATGACGTCACAGAAGCGTCGCCGTCGGCGCGCGCCTGTCGCTCAAGGGGTTCCGGCGAGTGCGGTGTGCGTGGACTGTGCGGCCACCACTCCAAGCTGCTACGAGACTAGACGTTGCGTGCGTCTCGGACGCAAGTGCGGCATACACTACGCTAACTCAACAGCAAGACTCGGACAAACTCGATGCGCAAGACATGAGACGGTACAAACAGGAGTGCGGCGTCGTGGATGCGGGGCGGAGACAACACAATAGCGAGCGTGGCCGGCGGCCGGGGCCTCACCTCGCTCGCCGCTCGCTGCGACGCGGCTTCATTGTTTCTTGCGTCTCGCGTTGGCTGCACTTTTATATCCTCTCCACTGATTGTGTGTATTTTTTTGTATAGTGGTTCTATTAGTATGTTCTTTTGTGTCATCATATTTAATCATCATACGTGAATGTGTACGCTTTAACTAAGCTGAAAGCGGCAGCGGTTCTAGCTTCACTAGGGTTGTAGCCGTACTGTGTTGAGATATAAGTAGTCACACTAATGCCAACCATGGGTACTTTGATGATATATGTTACCGGGATTAGTCCCCTACTCTACCACTGAACACTTAAATGGATTAGGTAGTGTCTGGCTACACTTACGTATAACTTCATCTATTTTTGTAATTTTGACGATCGATTGACGACCTACAACGTCCGCCCAGCTCCGGTGACGAGATAATGAAATTGGTCAGGTGTTAGAAAAAATAAAAATCTGAAAATAAGTAGGTAGTATTTTTTCACACACTTCGCTTAGGATTATGATGTAAACGATAACGAATATAGATAACAAATAGGTTCCAATTTAAGTAGGTATATAATTATACTTCATTCAAGTAAACAAACAAAGTAACCCTTTTCTTAAACAGGAAAAGGATTATAAATTTAAAACACGTCTACGCTCGCAGATAGAAATACTAATATCTTAGAACTAGGCTAACGTGGAAGATGTTCGCTACAGTATCACAGCAGAGCAACGAAGTCAGTCCCTGCACTTCATATCTATATCCAACATGAATCCAAAGGCTAATTCATTCAACCAGCAAAATATACGCCGAGTTATAACAAACAACAGTAATTACCGCCTTGGGCCTCAATTTGGATAAAGAAGAAGGTAGATAATATATTAATCAGCAGTGACCGCGCATGGGTTGCGATACGACTCCTCGCTTCACATGGCACAACATGACAGGAGACACATTCACGTCTAACACACCTCACCTCCTCACAGTACAATAACAACGTCATTCATGGATTTCTCATAATCAGTTAATCATAGTTATTGGATCATCATACGAATCTTACATGTCGTTGATTTACAGAGAATTTGTAGATAAAGCATCAGCAGGAAGATGATCCATCAACTTTAGACATACAAGGTATTTTCGACAAATCATGGTCAAAAGACGTTTTAATGAATGATCCGAGAAGCGCAGAGGAGTAGGCACCGAGTGACAGTCTCTACTAAAGTACATGAAGGAACGAGCAAAATTGCTCAATGTCTTATGGGTTCACAACACATATCATAACAATTAAAGCCTATGGGTATTATACCGGGGTTTTCGGCAATTTCCTTCGGGTCGGCGACGATGGTGATTTGTCGGTATCCGGTTCTGTGAACCAAAACAATGTGCGTTACACCACTACTAATTTTAGCTGCTACAGGCACACATTTGTATTATAACATTATTCCTTCATTGGTGTCTCCAATAGTAGTGGTTGTACCGTGGAGCGAAGATTGAAAAGAATAGAAGACAGATAAGACTGAAAAAGATAGTGGTGCAATGAGCGATATTGATCTGACAATTGTGTGATATGGAAGAATGCGAGCACAGACGATAGAATAGAAATGAAATATTATGCAGGAAGATTGAATGACCAGAAAATTTGAAGATAAGTTTAAGCGTGATTTGCTGCATGAAAACTTGAATAATGTACCTATTTACTTACGATTGAGTAATAAGCGATTTAGCAGATGAATGAATGGGTAATAAGGTTTAGTATATTTAATAATCGCAGTTTAAGTTTGGTTACAATGTAAAATTTACATGTGTATCAGTACTATTGCTAATACAGCCAAGAAAAAAGTATCACTTTTAATCTAAGTGAATATTTTTTCTTGGCTTTAAGTACTAGAAATTTTGTTTTCAGCTTTGCTACCTATATAAGTGGTGAACTGTTTCAAGATGTGTATCGTATTCAGATTAGGAAATAATCTATATAGGTGGTGGCACCATATGAAAAATCTAAATACGATACTGAATGGGATCTTAGACGGATCACATCTGTTTTTGTTACATCAATAAATATTTAAAAATAGGATAGATAGTACCTAACTTTTTTCATTGTGGTGTAATACGATACAGGTGTAGTGAGAAATTACTTGCCTTCGGAAACGTTCGTAAACACATGCTGTTTCAAGCAGTGTCACCGAGTCTGACTGAAGTAGCATGACAGCTATTACTGTCAGTCACAGTGAGATAGACTGAAACAGCATGACGTTGACGAACGTTTCCGAAGGCAAGTCATTTCTCACTACATCTGTACTTACCATATAGAGCATGATGATGTTGGCTGGAGTGAGAGGCGGGTGTCGCCGGGTCGTCCTGAGGCGGCGCTGGCTCCACTAGGAGTTCCACGTTGTCTCCGCCGCGCTCCAGGACAGAGCACACTTCTTCGAAACTGCGCTCCGTCAGCGGGACTCCACCCCATTCCAATACCTTATCATAGACATAATACCGTTCAACTTTAACCCCTTTATTCATAAACGTCTGCTAACTTAACAAGCCGCTAATAATTGTTTGTCCCTTTTGCTCTTATGGATACATTGTTAAGACCGAAAGGAACAAACAATTATTAGCGGCTTGTTAAGTTAGCAGACGTTTATGAATAAGGGGGTAGATGCCACGCCAAATACAAAAGCTGTCACTCAGACGCCACGTCAAAAAAACTGAAATTTGAATTTTACGTACATGCGTGTAGGTCTATATCGCACAGGCAGGTGACTCAACCTCGTATAATGGCTTACGAGGTTGTGTCATAAAAATGTATTTCTGTACAAAATACATATACATTTCATATACACGTCGAGTGACACAACCATCGCTCTATTGCTCTGCGGACCAAAACTTATAATGTATATCGTGCCTTGTCGATGAACCTGCGGTGCTAATAATATGTCAGTTTTTGACGTCCAAAAGGTAAAGCCTTCTTATTCAAAAATATGTATTATTGCCATTATTGGATAACGATTTAGGTGAAGACGGGTTAGATAGGTAAATGTATCATCGTGCAATGACGTGGTAAGAATGTTTTCGGAAGTTTCGTAGCACTGACGGTAACATGAAGTTCCCTGCAAACTTTGGCAACGTCTTCTTCACTCGTTTTTTTAATATAGTTTTTGCTAAGGATTAATAACTACATTTTCATAAGGATTAGCCAAGTTGCATTATTATTAATTTGTATGCCCATTGTACTTACTTATAAATGATTACTAGATAATTAGGTACTTATTGAGTGAATTTAAATGAGGCTAAATGCCTAAATCGGAATTAAATTGGCTAGTTTAGAAGTTGCTAGTATGTACCAATTTACCACCTTCCAGCTTCAGCATCAGACCAGCTTAATGGTTTAATAATATTATATATTATATTATATATTAAAAGCCTATATAGTGTCCCACTGCTGGGCAAAGGCCTCCCCCCTAAGTCTCCAATCGTCCCGGTTTTGAGCAATCTGTGGCCAATAATATTGTATTAAAACCCCACAACATTTTAAAGCAACTCGACCACTAAGAAACAAGTTAGCTACTTAGGTCAAATTACAATATTTGACTTAAACAACAACAAACAGGGTATTAAAGGGGTCCAAAATTAAGTGCCTAAAATGGGTTAATGGCAACGTCTCCAGTTAAGTAACGTTTATGCCGTTCGGTCTTATGGATATATTAATAAGATCGAAAGGGACAAACAAAACCTACTTATCTGTTTGCTAAGTAAGGAAATATGAATATAGGCGTAAGTGGGTGATTATCTGAGCGTTTCAACCGCTTAATTTTGGTGGTATAATTTTTGCCGAGGTTTCTAAACGTCTCAATGTTATACTTGGTGATTTGTATAAGGTACCGTGCCTCCTTCAAATGACAAAGTAGCACATTGCAACGAATAGGAACTTCGGCAAAAATGATGCCACCAAAATTAGGCGGTTGAAATGCTCAGATATTCAGCCAAGTAATAGCCTCCTGCCTCCCAGAGACGTATTAAAAGTTTTTCTCAAACAAAAGAAGTTACATTCTATTTCCTACACTATTAATTCAAAATTCACTGTCAAATTGTATAGTCTGGGCGGCAGGAGGTTAACACCCAGGCAGATTACCTTGTCACCCTGTTGCAAACCAGCGATGTCGGCGGGCCCGCCGGGCACGGTCCACACTATGACGGCTTCCCGCCGGCCGGTGGCGTCGGGCTTGCCGCCCACTACACGCATTCCGAAACCACGTGCTGCGTACATTCCGTAACTTTACTATGATCATTGATTTCAGGTTTGGGGATAGTCTAGAAATTCAGGTAGACGATAAGGGAACAGATGTGGTTTCTCTCTGAAATGGTCTAGCAGGTAGACCAAGTATGCTCAATATACTCTGACCTGAGCTTAGTTTTCGTACTTATATTACCATGTTGGTTGCTATTTATAACAAATTATTAACAGAAGACATTGAAGCAGCTCGAACTTCTCTTGTTAATCCTTACAGAAACATGTTCCGCGCTACTATCGGTCTGTCCACCCACCAAAACCGACATAATTTATCTTCAACAAGGGCATGTCAACAAAATGCCAAAGCAAGTGAGTATAAATACTTACATCTTTTGTCATTAGGATCGCGACGCAACGAGACCCGCCGTGGCGAGCGATCGTCGACGTCGTGAATGACGATCTTGATCGCCTCCGCGTCAACCGACATTTGTCGTGCGGCGGCGGCAGCGGCAGCCACGGCCGCGGCCGAGGGCCCGGGTGCTTCGGAAGGGTCTCCCGTGCGGGCTAGGGCAGCCATTGCACTAAGCGTTCCCGTCCTTTGTTGTAGTGCAGCAATGTCTGGCCTAAATAATTAACAAGCAAGATAAAAATAAAAAGCTACTGTTGTTCAACAAATATATAAGTTACTTACAGTATACCTATCATATATTTGAAATTGATATCCAAAAGTTTTCATTGATACCCTTACTCGATAGATATCTGACATTTTTTTGGGATAGAGAAAATTGATTTGATTATACTGGCCGTCATATTGTATTCTACGTGAGGGCATAAAGCCTATAACACTCGAGGCAGCATGAGGAGATTCTAATGATATATATACCTCATGCAATAAAGTCGGTTGAATCATTACGTATTTCTAGGGGCATTTATTTAATCTGCTCAATGAATCGTGAAAACAATACACTTCTTTTTGAGCAGTCGTGAGAAAAAATAAATGCAATTATATACATACATTTGTTTCATTTACTTCTGGCATTTCTTGAAACGAAGTGACTTACAGTTGGCTTCCGCGGCGCCTAATGGGCCGGTCTTCGTCGACGGCTAGTCCAGCGATCGAAGGCGTGGATTCAGATGTGTCTTCGGTACGATATGAGCCCCGGCGCGACCCTGCTCCGGTGCCGCCAACCACATCGACTGCTGATGCTCTGCGGCGATATAAAAAAAATGGATTGAACTTTCATTGTGTGGCGTAGGTATAAAGTATTTGATGTTAAGGTGCATACACCTAAGCTCAGTAGCAGCGGCGTTCAACTACTTTCCAATAATGGCCCCTCAGTTACAAACAACAGGCAACTTTTTTATGGCATACAAAAGGTAGCAGCCCAGTGCTTTACTACTTAAAATTACAATTTTATAAAACAATTTGAGTTGTTCTTCAAAAAAAAAAGATAACGCAGCAGTTCATAGGTGACGGAGATCAGAACACACGTCACACGTGAGAAGTGTATAACATTATAAATATTAGATGTCATATTCTAGGACCAGGAACAAGTACACCAACATCCAAGATAATTTGATTTGCTCCACAAAAACTTGTGTCTAATATTTCTGGCAAACTTTGGTTTGTTTTGATATTGATGTTCCTAAGGTGTCCAAAGAAAACATTGTTTTGGAAATCAGAATAGCCTTTACAAAATGCCAATTTCATAGGAAATGTCGACAATTACCTCATATTAGTACCGTATGTACCTAGAGGTTCGCATAGCTACGAGAAGCGTCTAATATTTATCCGTATGTTCTCGGTTCCCTGAATCGCAAGTAAGTATGATTAATGAACGTTGTTTGTCCTTTATGTGAGTTTGTAACATACATTATGTGGTAGTGCCAAAAGTAACACCAGTGTTTTTTACGGAATTATTTAATCTACGTTCTGAAATCTTAAAAATTATACTCATAATTAAGTATGCAGGTAATTTCGTGTGCGTCAGGCAGTTTATTTATAGAGAGATGAAAAACAATTGACTCGTTTTAAGGAATAGTACATTACTATAGAAGCCGTGACGAAAGGGGTCGCCGGCCGAAGACATATAGACAGCCGAGCGAAGCGAGGCCGGATAGGTCTGAGGCGGGCAACGCCATATTTCCGGCCGAGGTTATAATACTTAGTGTTTTTCTCATACATGCAACGGGTGAAAATGACTCATTGACCGTCGAATATCTAGGGTGTACTTTCGACCCTTGGTTAACAGTCGACTATTGTCAACTAGAATGTAATTAGATATATCTTTTACGTCGACAGTCAAAAACTCTGGGAGAAATCAGAAACTTAATTGAATCAGTTCTGCGTATTTTATCTTGGCACATTATACACATGGGGAATAGGAAAGCGTAACAAATTACATTCTCATTTTGAAGCAGGCGGCACCTATTGGTTGATATTATTGACGGTGTCTCGGTGCTGAAAAAGGAAATTGCATTCGTACCTTTCCACGCCATTAACACGATTATGTCGACTCCGGTGACACGGAGGCTCGCCCTCCATTGTAAATAGGTATAACAGGAATTGGGTTAATATTACGATAATATTTTGAGGACTGCCAATACTATACATATATATACTCGTCCATTATATATCGTAGTTGTATACTTATTTACTGTTTACAAAGGGCGGCACACGAAATATACCTTTAGTCATAATATCATGAACAAAATAGGTATAAGTATGCATGGTACCCACATATTTAAGGTTAAGAAGTTTAAGAGCCGCATACGGACAGACAGACGTACTAAACGCACCCACAAGGCTTCCTTTTTACCATTTTGGCTACGAAACCCCAAAAAGAATTGGGAAGTTTCCGCATATCGCCGGTTTAAAGGCAGAACCAACTATTTCGGTAAAACAGCTTTTGGCAAATAGCGTTCTATGCCACCGACATAAAATACGATTTGTCAAAACCAACTTCAAGGAAATAGTTGGTTGTTCTTAACCCATCGATATTTGAATTTGCCTTGAAGACCGCTGCCGTGCTGACGTCATGTAGGTGCTTGAAACTCCCAAGCCGGGTCACGTAGCCTGATTAAGTGGGTAAAGAACACAGAGCACGGACCTCTTTAGTGTGTAACCTTAGAGATAGAGGCGGCCTTGGCTGTCATTTTCATAGAAATCGACCGTGTCAGGTAATTTTGACATGTTAATGTAAATAGTGTTGTGGTATGGCTCGATATTTTTATCGATAGATTAAAACCGACAGTTATTTGACTAAAAATGTTACTTGAAAAAAGCTATTCAAACATTCTCATTTTTAAAATCTTCCTAAAATGATGTCGTTATGAATGATATAAAAACAGTAAAATTTATAAATTTATTTGAATTTATATTTAAAATAAGTACCTACTTACATTAAGTTGTTAGCTTTAAGGTTAAAGTTAAACAACAAGTGTTAAGGGTAAGACCGCCTGTTGTTTAACCTCTGTCTAGTTATATATGTTACCTTTGCATTGGTTTGTTTGTTCAAGGTGTGCAATAAATAATATTTATTATTACTCTCTTTATATGGTAAGATGAATTATAATTTATTATTAAAATACGACATAAAATTTAAAAAAACAATATAAGGACTTAACTTAACTACTCTTTATTCATTTAAAAACTTAGGTTATAGGAATACTACCTGGAAATTACATACTTAAATTAATATGTATAAAAGATAACATCAGAAATCCTTTCAAAGGTACTTTACTTTTAAAACATAATAAAATTATTTAGCAAAGCTAACTTACCTTATCAAACGCAGGATGGAGTTTTAAAGTTGGACAGGCATTGGATGACAATATAGATCTTATATTTGTTTTTACAAAATAGTCATTGTGGAAGTGGTCCGAACAAATTGTGTCGTGTTTTTGCGGAAACCAGTTCAACTTTCCAGTCGCCGTTATCCAGCGTTCTTTGACACATGGTTCTATAGGAAATCTAAAAATTAAGTCAGAATTTCTTAAACTATATGTTTTTGTATAGTTGCTTCATTGTCTGCACTCTAGATAAATATTATATTATTGCTAAATATAAATAAATAAATAAATGTTTGGGGGACAGTCTCATACAGATCAACCTAGCCCCAAACTAAGCAAAGCTTGTACTATGGGTGCTAGGCGACGATATATTTATGTACTTAAATAGAGATATACACATAATTATACTTACTTATACATAGGAAACGTCCGTAACTCGGAAACAAATTTTGAATTTCTACTAACACCGTTTAGTTGTAAGAGTTTACATAGACTATCGATAACAAATTCAGCGTCGTGTCTCTTCACTATGTCTCTCGCCCATACTAATTTTATATTGAATTTAATACAACTTTTTTTACTTACCTGTGATAGGAAACGTTTGAATTTTGTTTATTAACGTACGTAGACTGGTTCCTGCACCAGATTTCAGAGCAATGTGGAATTCTTGGTATATTTTTATAGTTTATATACCCATGACGTCCCGAGAGGTACTGACAGCACATATGCGTAAAACGCATATGCGCGGCACGGGTTTTGTCTGTCACGCCGTCTCTCTATAGGCGCCCTTAGAGTTCCAACCTCCTTGGTAAAGAACAAAATTGCACAATTTCCCATAGATAAATATACAATTCAGACGATGCATCCTATACTAAACCGTTAAGAACATCGTCCGCATTAGATTTACATTTACATCAATGTAATTTGTTACGCTTTCCTATTCCCCACATAAATATAGGTATATGGCACCTATCAGCCTATCACCCATCAATATTTGAAACGAAATACATTACTTACGTTTAATTTTATGGTCAGGCAGACATTGTCTGCCCTGCCTGCCACGGGTGTAACGTCAGGATAAAATTAAGACCCGTTTGTTGTTAAAATTTTAGTGATAATCGTGAAAGTTTTAATCAATATATGAAATGCATTACCTTCGTAGTTTACCTGACATATGAAAGTATGCCCAGTGCAGAATAAAATCGCTGTAATTATGTTTGACCATCGCACTGACCGTCGCGCCGTCACGGTACTCGGTCGTCGGGACTTGTTTATAAGGTCCGACCGAGACCCATATTTTAGTTTCGGCCGAGACCGAGACCGAGACTTGGTAGAAAGAATAAAAAACGTATAAATTACGTAAAGAATCCCTAGCAAATACCTATAGTAAGTCCAACGTCAAACTAAATACAGTATTTTTTTTGGATATTTTCTTTTTTTGATTTTTTTATGTAGGTACAAACAGCAACACTCCTAACGGACCATGGTTAATGCATTAAAGACAGAGCAGAGAGAAAATGAAAGAGATAAATATAGTTATATTATGTCAACTTCAAATTAAATAATACACGGGAATGTTGATCGTTCGCACTATCGCACTGTTCGCAACTTGGTCGAATAATACAAATCGGGTTCCGAAATCTTATGAGACTAGTATCACGACTTCGGCCGAACTCTGCTGACCAATGGGGCAGGCATTGCTACGGTTAACCAATGATCGCTCGCGGTTTCTTCAGAAGGTGACATTACCATGGTTACGTAATAACAAAAACGTTTAACCAATGATTGATCACGATTTTTCCGGAAGCTGACGTTACTATAGTTACGTTATAATATATAACATCCGCTTTAGTCCTGGAGACGTCAATCTAACTTCAGAGCCGGTAATTTGACTGCTAAGCTGCTATGTAGAAATTTTCGTTCATTTTCCTTTCAACGGCTGTCACTGTCAGATATTTTTTCAAAGTTAGAATTTCAGCCATAAACTATCAAGTCTCTATTAAACATTTGTATGGCTACTGACAGATTAAAGGATTATAGGTCAAACGTCTATCTATACCATATTTCCACAAAGGTTACATAAGTATTCAACTAACGTTAACTAAGAGATGTGATGAATTATAATAAAGACAGCAATAGCATTTGTCTCTGTCAATGAAAAAAATAATTTAAAATTGCCCGATAACATGGCTATTTGTAAAAATATCTTGATTTGGAAAAATACCTCGCCTAAAAATACCTTGCCTCGTCAGATAAATCATGAAATCCGATTTGAAGAAGCCGTGGTTAGATTAATAAACGGTTTTAGACAAATCTATGAAGAACTGTCGTTATCCAGTTTCCACAAGGAACAACAACATCTAGCGTCTAATCATGGCCGATAGCTAATTCTTAATTTTCGTAGAAAAAGGATTTTTTATTATGTCAACTAGTTTTCAAATACTGAAATTTTGACGCAACAAAGATTCGATGACATATCATCGGGGACCATCGGAAATGTCGCGATCGTGCCTACTAACGAAAAATACCGAACCCATAATATTACACGACCAAATTGCATCCTTTGCCAAGTGGCTCAACATTCCTATGTAACTGACACGTGACTGTAAGTGTGATTCTCTTTCATGCAATATTTCCAATTTCTGAAGTGTATACCTAGCTGTGTTGCTGTTTGTACAAGGCACAAACCGGTATCCAAATTTTAAGTATTTTTATCGATAGTATGATAGAGGTCGCTTACTGTAAATTATTCCTTCCGTTCATTTTAAAGTGAAATTGAAGTCAGTTCATGTCAATATGACACCAATAAAATCGCAGTAAGTTCGCGAGAAGGCGTCAAGCTCGCCAATTACAGCTCATTACGAATCTAAGCTACGGCCGAGAGTCCTGGCCATTTTTGGCCGAGAGCCGAAAGGGATATCTCGGCTCGATTTTTGGCCGAGAATGCCGAGACCGAGATCTCGGTCGGACCTTACTTGTTTACCATAGTCCTGTTTCAGGAGCATTGACGTACCTCCTTGACATCGGCGGCGGCGCAACAAGCGCGGGCGCGTGCGCCGGCGAGTCCTGCTTGTCGTCGTCGACGCTGCGCTGACGCGCGGCGGGCACGCGCACTGACCGCCGCCGCGCCGGCGTCACGGTGCTCGGCCGTCGGGACTCGTTGGCTGGTGTCGCCGTGCCGCCGCCCTTTAACTGCCGCAACGGCAGCGTGGTTACTCATACACGAAATAATTATATGAAACGAATTCTATACCTATTCAAAATAGGTTTCTCACGTAATTTATGTCGATGATTGCTCGACATGTTTCGACCCATTCGTTAAGAGGGTCATCCGGAACCTTACCGACTTACATAAATTACGTGAGTACCTGGGTTCGATAACAAGTTTGAGTCTCATGTTAGTTATTATTTTAGAAGGCTATACCTATGAGGCCTGTTCCTGTTCCTGTTTGCTCCGGTTCTATTCATACGAGTTAAATAAAACATACACTATTTTGAGGGATATTCCAATGCCGCTTCAGGCGGTTTAAGCTTGTATTAAGAAAGTTTTTTAGATATTTTTATTATTTAATTTTACTTAGACGTGTCCTAATAATGTCCTAACTCCAATGTCCATGATGGAGGTTTGTAAGACAATTTCTTCATGATATGCTATTTTAACATGATAGCATCGACTTTGTCACCTTGTTGATGATGTGAATGTGAAGATATATTTTTTTCTTAAGGTAAACATCAGCTTAATCATTTACCTTGTATAAGTATAATGCTACGATATGACAGCCGATTGATAGAGGTTACAATAGGTAGGTACACAATTGCTGAGATGAGAATGTTACCTCGAGGAACATTTCACTTTGACGCTTTGACATTTTTATCGTGCCCTTTTCATAGCTATAATATACTTACTTAGCTCTACTTTTTCACGACCGCAGGTCAAGTGACAGGGAAGTAGGTAAGAGGCCACGCACAATAGGTAACTATTTTCAACATATCAATGCGCTAGATATTTATCACTATGAAACGTGTGAACGTGTATGAGCAAACTGCTTTGTCAGAGAATTCTCCATTTAACCATTGTTTTCAGATATTATCGTTGCGACGATAAATGGTGTTTATGATTGATGATCAAAATCATAATATTAAGACCTTGATGTTTTAATAGAAGTTTATTTCTGACTTTGTTTTACCGGAATTGCATTTAATAATTCATTAGCTTAAGCGAAGTCCACAAATTGTGGTCGTCAAATAGAGTAAACACGGTTTAAACAAACCGGTTAAGCACACAATGTCTGGTACTGAGTAAATTCACTCCGATGGCCCACATGCTCCACCCAAAAAGGGGAAATTATGACGCATTCAGGCAATTTGTACAATATGTTGAGTTTATTAAGTTTACCGCATGTTACGTGATGTTAAAGGAGAAATATAAATATCTTAGACGTCCGTAGGTAATATATTTCAATAGTGATTTATGTTAAAATACATATTAATGATTAGGCGTGTAATACATAATAAGTGTACACTCTCGGTTAAAGAGTATAATTTTTCATAGAAAATACTGTAAACACCCTATTTTCAATTAGATTGTTAAAATATTTAAAGGAAAAACGGAATATACAATAACTGTTAATGTACAAAAGATGACATAATATTTACCAATTATAGAGTTGTTTAATAGACGTTAGACGTAGTGAGCGACTAATTAATCTATTGTGTGCTAAAGATTGTGTGTAAGTCTCTGCACTTAAACTATGAATATATGAATATAACTATGAATATATACACTGTTGTGTCAACAGTACTTTCGATTCCACCTCAATAATCGCGGTTTGATAAAACATGTATCTAAGCTTTCTTGTAATATTTATGGGAACTCAATGCGATTATATTTGTTTTTAGGTACTATTTTACGACCAGTCGTATTAGGGTGATTCAAAAACACAAAAGTTACAATTGTTAACCTCTCAACCCTTCATTGTGTTTTTTGACATAAGAAAACTTACTAGTCTTTTTTGGAAATTTTAAACAATATTTTAGGGGTCTCTACCGCTCGTTAAAAATGTGTGATTCCCATACAAGATGAAAATATAATTTTTTTCCTTTTTTCCTCTAGCGGGCGTAGTTGGATGTTTTTGTAGTATCTGATGTTATAAACAACAACAAACACTATGATAAACTACGTTTTACGTCATAAGTCCTCGTCCTATGTCGTATGTAAAAACTCATCTGAGTAATTTCTTAGGGGCTTGCCATGTAAAATCCAAATGAAAGGAATAGAAAAAAAATCAGATCTGTTTTTAGCGAAATATTACAAAGACTCATTAGAACAACCTTTAAAAAAACCTTTAAATATATATTTTTTTATTGTAGTCTAGTATGGGAATCACATTTTTTTCATGAAGTGGTAGCGACCTTTAAATAATAACTAAAAAATCTAAAAAAAATCGATTATGTTTTTAGTGGTATAGGTCAGTTTAAAGGGTTGAGAGTTAAAAAAAAAGAAAGATTTTTTTTCCATACAAACTTGAATCACCCTAAGTCGTATGTTCAATTCCTTAGTGTTCAAATTTAATTAAAGTCGAAACGAAAGGTAGAGCGTTTACCTCGGGTGAAAGCTCAACTTTTGATCATTGAAATATTGGTGCTCTCTATTTTTTGTTAGAGCGTCGAACTATCTCGGGTGCAAAAGGTCACTTTCAACCCCTAGGTTAACAATCTACTAGGTACATACATTACCTAAGTAATGGATAAGTCCTCTAAAGAACCTACCTCTAAAGTATGAGTAAAACCAATTTAACCTGGCAAGTATCGCGTCAGCATTTCTGTAGTGCCTATCGAACTATTGCTTTCTTGACATGACATACTATAAACGTTAAAGTAGGTAGATATTCATGTTGTTAGTAAGTAGGCTTATTATGTTATGATGGTACCGTGATTAATCGTTTGTTGTTGTTGCCGTTAGGTTCTAACAAGTATGTAAGTGTGAAAGTGACGGGTAGCACGATAAATTGATAAAACATAAGCCTCCTAATCAGGGTGCGTAGCCAAGACGCCAATTGCTAATGCCCAATCGTGAATCGTGCACAAAAGGCAACTGTCTTGTTGCACTAATAAGTAACAGAGAAAACTAAGATTCGCTACAGAGCGTTAGCGATTGGCAACTTGGCTACGCACTCAGATACTTATGTAGAAAATAAAGCAAAAGGGTTTCAAACATTACCTTTTCCAGTTCTTTAAGCGAGGCGGGCGAGACGTCAGAGTGGCGACGTAATTCGGGTGAGCGCGGGGGAGCGAGACCGGTGCTGGAGTTGCCGCCGCCGAGTCGGGCTTCAGAGTGACGCCTCTGTAGTGAATCCAGCATAGGCACGTCGAGGAGAGAGTCAGTGCTGTCTTGTGCGGCGGGCGGCAGCCTCGGGGCCGCTTTGCGTCGACACACTGAGCATCGCCATGAGTTCTGCCAGCGAAAGACCGATTTAACACATTTACCGCCACCGCCATACATGTGCACTTTCATATAGGTACTTAGGCTTATTTCTAGGCTACACCTCCTGGCAGTAAATGTCTTAACCGATTTATTTCAATTGCTTAAACAAGGGTTGATTTATCTATTAAGTAAAGAAACACTTAAAATAAGTTAAGCTTATACAGTACTCATATTAGCACAAGAGCCAAATATCGGAGGTTCAACGGCGGTAAACCTGCAGTCCGACGATGTAAACCTAAACAGTCGTTGTTTTAAAAAGGTATTTAATTTCCATTTTCCTTCATCAAATACTGTTTAATCCATACGTTATTTCATCAGCCCTCATCATATCACATCATCTAGGTATCATAAACCAGTGAAACAATATAATTTGATAGTGCGGATATAAAGACGGATATTTCTATAAACGGTTATTTATGTTCGCAATTTCTCTTGGCGGATGGTTTAAATAATACAGTACACATATTAAGCTGTAACAAAAACTATGATAAGGTATTATATACCGTCATATACTGTCGTGAAAATGACACAAAAAAGTCAACCAACCAATCGCTAAAGTGCCAACATACCGCCTCCTCATTCTCCGCCGGTTTGGAATACGAGGAGCAGTCTTCGCACACGCGGTGCTGGCAGCCGTTGCACGTGTGGAACACCTCGCCCGGCTTCAACGCTTTCAGGCACACGCGACACGCGCCCACCCGCGACGGCGCCTTGCCCGCTTCCCTGCAATCATTACATTTCATTAATCACCCGGCACCTACCGTCGCCGTACCGGGTACCTATTTCTCATATGGCTTTGAACCTGTTACACTTTCCGCAGCCATATTCATATAGTTAACGTTGCCTAAATATAAGTTCCCAAATTTTTATTAGGTACTTAGATACGAACAGAGAGTTTGATGCAGCGATTGCTTTAAACATAAAGTTTTAAATTTTGGAGTTCGTGCAGGCCTAGCCAAGATGCCTTAAGTTTATACATGGCCGTGACATTGCTGTCAAATATTTAACAACTACATTATATTATACAGAATAGTTAACTAAAGGAAAATTGATCGACTTGATAAAACTGGTGGTGCGTTATAGAGCAAATGCAAGTTACTATTACGAGTACCTAAACTATAATTCATTATAGGTGTTCCATCGCATCCTCATTCCTCATAATATGATCACAATTATTTTTTGAAAAATATTTCTGGACTAGAAAGACCTGGATGAACACATTTACATAAAAACTAGGAAACCCTAAGAATGATCCCAACTAACTAGGAGCATCCACCTTTATCCAGAACACATTAAATAATACAACAGTAAGAAAACTAAAAAACTATGAATAAAATCTTGTACCTAAATTTCAGATAGACAGTGCAAAAAACGTGTTGTTTTACCAAAATGTCTGTATCCGTTGTCTCGAAATGAACATCATCGGGAATTCCAAACATGTCACGTATTGCTGTAAGCGACGATATGAACAACGAAGCGTTTTGTGACTAAGGGCCCTACAATCAACGAACGCTCGTAACCAAACGATCGAGTGCTTCGGGCGTATCCACTTTTAGATTGCACTATTTTGTTCAGTGATGGAAAACGATCATTTTGGATTACATTTTTGAAAACAATGCTTCATGTACGTAAGTTTAAGTCTAGCATTTATCGTTACTTTAAATAAATACAATCCAACAAGCACGCGCTGGTTGGTCTCGCGCATTAAGTGATCCACACCATCACGATTATAACGACTTTAATTTTAATACTCAGAAGTTACATGGCTAAGTGTTCTTACCTAATAGAAAATAGACAAATACTAGGTGCATTGTGGTAACTTCAAAAACTAGGTAATAGAGATGAAAAACCGTTTAAATTCTACTATTGGCAATTTTTTTGATACTGAGGACTTTATTGGAAGTGCCATTTAATTGTTCCCCACCCGCAACAGGAACGCATACTTTAACGCCGGGATTACTGTTATAAGTTCTTACGTAAGTTGTAGGGATGGAGCTATATTAAGGAATGAGAGATGTATATCTCTATTTCATTCCTTAGTTATAGGGACGGAAATATACTTATATTAATATACTTATATTTCCGTCCCTATAACTTGTGTACTGAACTTACATGTGTAATCCCAGCCTAACATTATATACCATAACAATGAAAGACATCATGTCTTGTATCACAAAGATGAGCAAAATCATATAAAAACAATTGAGACCACTAATTGAGTGACTATTTTTATATTTTGTAGTTCAGGATTGTTGCATTTTATCATTGTGGTAATATACTGCTATAGGTATTATCATTAAACAGGAAAATTGGTTTAAAAGATTCAAAGCGCCTTCTGTGATGAAACAAATCATTTATTTTTTCATAATCAGAATGCGATACTGAATGGCTGAAACATACACTAGCTGTAACCTGCTTGTACTTACGGTCTATCTAAAAAAAAAACCGGCTAAGTGTGAGTCGGACTCGCGCGCGAAGGGTTCCGTACCATTATCAATTTATTATTTAAAAAATACAGTTAAATCAACCTACCTCAAAAACTATAAGAGATAATTTAATCAAACCAAAAATAGTAGATAGAGTTTATTAATGTGCATAAGATATATTTTTTTAGAGTTTTATATCGCGTGGTTTAAAAAATAGAGGGGGGGGGGCACATTTTTCAGACTTTGAGAGCTGATATCTCGAAAACAATATGCTTAAGTAAAAATGAGATTTATAAATCTTCATATCATTTTCAAAGACCTTTCTATTAATACCCCACACGCTTATATACAACTAAAAAAAAATTTCTATCCCTCAGTTACATGTATGGAGGGCCCCCACCCCAATGGTTTTTTTTTACAATTTAGTATCATAATCCTGTAGCGGTTCATACAACACATATCCTTACCAAATTTCGTAACTGTAGCATTTATAGTTTCCGAGTAAATTGGCTGTGACAGACGGACAGACGGACAGACGGACATGACGAATCTATAAGGGTTCCGTTTTTGCCATTTTGGCTACGGAACCCTAAAAAGATGTTGATTATTATGTAATGACCCGCACGGAATATTATAATCATGCCGAACCTAAGTTGAATCGCATTTAAGAGATCATGGTAACCCCCAGTGTCAACTATGGAACAATCAGTAGCTGTAACATGAGTTGCCAAGTAACAGATACATTAGGTTTATTACTCGATATGTAAAGCTGTCCATCGCGCTTGCTCCAATATATCCGTGCGAGCGCGATAGAATGCTTCACGTATCAAGTAAACCTAAAACCTTTAACCTTTAATTTCCAACTCATAGTACGGTTATAGTTATAGGCTATGGAAGCCGATTGCGTACCTTTCAGTCTTAGCCGCGGGCGCAGGCGGAGGTTGAGCGGGCGGCGGCGCCGGCGCCGGCTCCGCCACGGGCTCCGCCTGGCGAGGACCCAGTTTTGTCACTGCAATATAAACACATACTTTATTACTGAAAATATACAATCTGGCCAAAACATAAGTGCAATTCCGTTGCCAGTGGGGTTTTGGACTCAGAATAGATCTCCTAGATCTTCGGAAGTTTCAGAACGGTATTTTTTTATATGCACCTATACTCTATCTGTCTACCAGTGGCAGTAGAAAAAAGCGTCAAATTGACATATCGCGGGTTAGTAAATTTGCATTTATATTATAATAGTAATATAATATAACAGTAATAATTCCTTTGTATTTAATCTTTGACCTACTTATGTCACTTATCTGTGGAACATAAATAATACTAAAGATTTAATCGGGTGCGCCAAAGTATTTATAAAATTGCAACTTAGATTATTGGAACTCCGAAAATTTTTCTTATACAATTCAATTTCATAATGATCGGTATTTAGAATAATCTTTGTTCATAATCATCATCACATAGAATTATTTATGTTCATAATATTGTTTTTCATACATATTTTTAGTACTAACTTTTATGTTTATATAATTTTTCACTATACTTATTTTATGCTATATATTCTAATGTTATAGGTATTTATTTTTATCTGTACTGGTTTTATGTATGAATTATTTTTGTTTAATTAAATATAAATCGTACTATTACTGTAAACTAGCTACCTGCACATATCAGGTTGTGGCAGAGTAGGTACTGTACTAAACGGGTTCCCTCTAAACTTTTTTTGTCCGAAACGCTTAGGACATACCAGACTTGGTATAATCTATTTTGGCATCAACTTAATGAGACAGAAACATCACTTGGCTTAAATAATAATATTTCGAATATTATTTTGTCCGAAACTATCTTGGCATATCATTAATTACGCCGAGTGTTATAGACACAAATTAGATTTGCATTTTTTTTTGGCATGTAGCCACATGTTCGAAACTTGCCTTTTTCGTCAGGCAGAATTTGTAGTGAGGGTGAAAATTTCTGCAGTGAGCGAGCGAAGCGAGCGAACAAAACCTTCCGGGGCAGATCCGACTCGGATAGGTTAGGTTAGAAAGCAAAGCTCCCGCCTTAGTCTTCGAGGTTGTTTTTTTTTAGCAACCTAGAAAGTACTCAGCTCAGTAACACAGTAAGTAAAGTATAGAATATTACTACTACCTCGATTATATTGAGAGGTTGTAATTATTCCTTCTCTGTTATGCTAAAACAAACTATGCCGATACTTTTTATGCACATCCAGATTATGCCTCATCATAAATAGGAGCATCGAAATTATGCTCGAATAATATTCGAACAACTCGAAATCTGCCACAAAGAAATATGCTAAAGTTGAGTATGTCACAACAGTTTCTGCAGAAAGCCCATTATGACTACATAGTTTATGTTATTCATAAAAGAATTATACCACAACAGAGTGAACCTAATGGGAAAATGTTTATAAATAAACAATTTATTTCAAATAACTTTATGAGTATGGATTAATCTACTTGACGACTTTAGGAGGATACAATTTCGAAATAAAAATCGTTATGAACATTGTAGGTAGAAGTATAATTTTTAGTAAGAAAAAAAGTATGAGAAAAAAATTTCGGAATAATGATGATTATGAGTAAAAAACGGTATTAGTAAAAATATTCGAAGAAAAAATTGTATAAGTGCCAATATGGACCCGATTTAATCATGTGCTTAAAAGAAATGTATTCAAAGTGTAGCCAGTAAATAATAACTAAGACAGGTGGCAGGTGTAACTATGTATACTATGTAACAATTATGTGAACTGGTTATTTTTTTCCTCTACTATATTCTTTTTCATTCGGTCGAATTAGTGGAACACTTTATCGAAGCCGTGATTATTTTGATCGTTTTAATACATATTAAAACGATCAAATCGTCCATTTAAACACTTGATAAAATGAACCTCTATTTTTTTTAACTATGAACTAAAGGGCGCGAAGAGTAGTTATTGTTCGATGTGCGGTGCCGTTATAAAATTGTGGCCATAATTGAAATTGCTTTACATTTTAATGTTACAAAATTCTAGACAATTTAGTACATTCTAGTCCATTAGGTACGGTCAGCTGCAGAGATAAGTAGACCCCCTTGCATACAAATTCGTATGCAAGGGGGTCTACTTATCTTTGCAGCTGACTGTACATACTATACTACTATATCTTCTTAGAACTAGGTACTACTTCTGCTACTTGAACTTGTTAAAAAAGCCCTAACTGGGCTTATTCTGCTTCCCAAAACTTCACTGGCAGAGGGCAGGGAACGCATTTATTTAATTTATTAATAATATAGTACTATTTTGCTGTACTGGAAAAGAGAGAAATATAATAAGCGCGGCAATTACAAATATATGAGAATGATTTAGTTCTGTAGTGTATGTACCTCCCTTTGTAAATGCGAAAATAAGTTCGAATGAATTGGAGCTGATTAACGTTATAACGGTTCCCTATAAAAATATCGTCACATAAAACACATCATACACATCATATCAGGTTATCTGGGAGAGACCGCTCCTTAGGGATAAGACTGCCTTTTGTTTACCTCTTTCAAACATGTAGTACCTCTATTATTTGTTTTGAATTTGTGCTTGAGGTTTGAGTTGAGGAGTGCAATAATAATATTGTATCATACACACATATGATCTTAACACATCAACTTGTATTTTATCATCATTTAAAATAATATTGATGTTTAACATAATTAAAAGTTGTAAGGTCTTTTAATTTAAACAATACAGTTAAAACCAGTAATTCGCTGCAGTTACTCTTCCCTCAGTTTAATCTCGTAAGCCCCTGATTTGCCAAACCAACACCTAGTTAAATACAATTAAGTGCCGCGGCCGTTAAAACCGCAAAATTGACTTAAATTACAATACCTAATTTACTACGAAAGCCGAATTGAATAGAAAATTGCAAAACCTTGTCGGTTGCCGAATAAATTAATAAGACAGCCACGAGATGCTTTGCGGAACTCAATATTAAAATTCTGAAATAAAAAGGCAATTAGCCTAATGTATTCAATACATTCTGACTTCATTACATTCCGCTCGTTTCTGTCTTAGACTTGAGCAAAGACATTACGTTTCATTGGACTTTTATAGATTTAGTTGTGAGTAGGTATAATGTTATAACTTATAAGTTTTCATTTAGAATCATTTGGTTCACTTTCCGGTTAAGTACTATAAATTTTTGTATATGTAGATTGTGTAGTACACTAGTATCTACATATCGTTGGTTGATAAGTAAATCTCACTGAGTAACAAATACCTACTTCAAATAAAGCTCGTATCTCAATTCTGATTCAATACTGACATACGAGGTTTCTAAAAGTGGGGACAGTTTTTATAGTGAGTTTTGGTTGTCAACCGACGCATGATATGCAAGACAACACATTTTATTTAACATGCTTTTCTTGTCATCACTGATTATGATTTTGACACAAAATAGTTAATTAAAACGCTAACTAGATTATGTCGTTGTCGGTATTATAATAAGCTACGGCGTAGCACGATTTCGTAGCCGTTTCGTAGCATTTTACATATGCTATCAAAATAGATCCACAATGCTTCAGCAAGACGATGGCGGTAGATATAACAAAATACTTTTAAACACTAAGTCTGTAACTACAATACCGAATTAAACTAATATATTTGTTTGTCTAACATGTAGCACAGCTCCATCCGTGCTGACAAACAGAATTAACCACGTCGACGCCGATGTAAATGCCCACAAAATTGAGGTTTTTGCCAAAACTCGCCCACGCGACGTCACGTTCGAAAGCAAGAATAAATGTTTATAAATAATGAAAATTATGTTGTATTGGCCCATTTTTTCCACTCGGTATGACTTTGTTAAAGTTTGCAAACTCATTTTAACAGTAGGTTACAAAATTGTATGTGAATTAGTCCTATATCTGACCCCATGTTATGTCTCGCCAAGTTGAAGTAAACTCGTGTACCATATATGTAAATATTATAACAAAATTATCTACAGAGTATTTTTTTCAAGTAACTAATTATAGTTAATCATATTTCTTGAGCTTGTAAAACTATATATACCTAGGTAAACAAGTTCGTTAACATTTTACGGGCGAGTCACAAACTTCACTCTTTTCAAGTTATCGTATAACAAATTATAGAGAGCTTTATTACTTCTGTTTCAACATAAAATAGTGCGAGTTTACAACTTGCTTTTTAAAAGAAAATGCAGAAAATTGTGTATTCAACCAAATGTGATCGCGAACGAATACGAAGGTTTACATAAAACGAAGCATCTGTTGTCATTGTTCAATGAAGTGGTGCCTCGCACCATATCTCTTTGTCGCACGGATAGTTCCAAGAGTTCCATCGGTTTTAATTTCAAGTCGGAATTATACATATTTGAATCGTACATTATATCCATTTTCAACCAAAGCTTCAATCCCATTAGAACAAATGATGATGATGAGTCACATCAGATCACAATGTATCATCATCATCATCATCATCAGCCTATGATAGTTCACTGCTGGACGTAGGCCTGTCCTATTAATTATGCGTATAGACGCATTAGGAGGTAAATGCCCATAATCGTCACGCTGGGCAAGCGGATTGGCGATCGCAGTAATATGTCCACTATGATGACGCTGCTGCCCATCAACAATCTTTTATTAAATAACACAATGTATACAAGTCATGAAATGAAATTTTGTCGCCTTCTCAAGCCTATTAATGTGACAACGTGGAACGTGAGATGACTGACTTAAAACAGCTTTGTTTGGATTATTCCATCATGTATGCTATAAAGATGTATACAACCCCGAATTGCGTTCGGCTCGTTGTTATGGAATTCTGAATTAGAATGAAACGATGGGAATTCAAATAAGTCCGCAGTTTGTGTCTAGGTGGCGGAGGTGAGTCGCGAGGAATCCGCGAACAACAAAGAGCTCGCCCGGGAGCCGCCATGTATACGCCGCTATGTGAATATTGAGAAATGCTCATAAATTCCTGCGCGAACTTCTCTGAGCTGCTGTCAAATACTGCACGTTATTGTCCCAAATTCACGTGAAGTTTGATGAAATCGACCTGGTATCACAACGCGAACCAATAAACTTCAAAGTTTAGCTTTAAAATATAGTACATACTCGTACATTATATTAAATAAATAATAAATAAATATTTTGGGACATCTTACACAAATCGACCTAGTCCCACGGTAAGCTCAATTAAGGCTTGTGATGTGGGTACCAAGCGACGATATATATATGTATAATAGATACATATAGATACTTAAATACATAAACAGCCATGACCAAGGAACAAATGTTTGTGATAAATAAATACACAAATAATGCCCTCGCCGGGATTTGAACCCGGAACCACCGGCTTCGTAGGCAGGGTCACTACCAACTAGGCTACGGAGGCTGACAAAATATAATCTGTATGTAGGTAGACCTATTTTCTCAACACTCGCTTGGCAATTTACCTATTCTTTGTTTAGTGTAATAAGTATGTAGAATTATGAGTTTTTTTACTTTAGCTGACACTTTCATCAAAAGGATTTTCAGTTCAACGATATGGACATACGCTATTTATTTAATCGTCGATACTTAAAGTTTTTCACATTCGGCAGAAAAGTTGGATTATCCTTCCTGTCTTGAAACTTTCTCAAGGCTAAAGAATTCATTCCTTGGATGATATATTTTCTTTGCACGAGCTTAGATATTAACACGATGAGTAAACAACAATTTTGCTACCTTGTAAAATAAATAACAATGTTTACTATAGAAAACAACACCGGAACAAATAGTTGTCAAGATTAATGAACACAAATCAGCAGTGTTATTCACTAAGGAAACCGCCTTGCTGTCAGCGCTGTGTCAGTGCTGCGGCAGCGTCGAGCCTAAAATAGTTATTTGTACAACATGAGAGCAAAGTACGTATTTGATGCGAGTGTCAGTTTTGAGTCTTGAGCAAGCGAAATATTCTTTTATAGAATCACGAGCGTAGCGAGTGATTCTGTAATAGAATCTTGAGCGTAGCGAGAGCCTCGAAAGACACGAGATTCAAATAACTTTGCTCTCAAGTTGTACATACAACTTTTCACCTCAGCATGGAGAAAAGGAAAATATGTTATTAAACATTTATTCGTGCCATCCCGTTATTTTTTGTTTTTGTTTTACCATTATGCTTGTAACAGAAAGTACATAATTATAACTACTAAAAAAATGAAAGCTCATAAAATTTTATAAAACAGTTATAATTATTTAGAAATGAACTCGTGTCGAATTTCTGAACGCGATTCTGACTCGCCTAGTACCACGATATCCGTCCGTTTTAAAGCGGCTGTCTTTCTCTCTGTCACACTTATATATAAGAGCGATAGAGAGGTGGAATGACGGACGCTAATGTTATGTATGCTTGGTGGTAGGGGCCATATGCCGTTCGGATACAAGGAATCGGGTCCGATAAAACGCGTCGTCTAATACAACTGGCTGAATACGCTAGGATGCCATGAACGAAAAAAAAAATGCATATTATGACAATTTATAACGTAACATTTTTCATCTCTGTCTTTTTACTAACAAGTGAAAGAAACAAAAGAAAAAGTTGAAGTCTAAACGTCATGGAAAACAACATTCACTCAGTGAGCAAAATCGCACTTTGCTCACTGATTTCGCGAATCAAAAGAAGTCTTTTCGAGCTGCTGAGGTGAAAATGGTATTCACTAATGTACTTTAAACGACACTAGTGCTCGGCGACGAATGCGGCGTGAGCTGGAACTACATTGCGTCGAAAGTTTGACGTTTAATGTATGAACTTCGTATGCTCTAACGAAAAACAGCGACGAATTCGCCCACAAGCTCGCTCACAGCCTCGATTCCTAATGTCAAATCAAACAGCTAGGATTTTAGACAAGGCTGTCTCGACATCGAGCTCGTTGACGAACGCAGCGTCGAATGTGTCAATAAGAGAATAGCATAGCAGTAACAGGATCGAACGTAGGACTCTTCTTTTGCAGGATTACTGACGACTAGGCTACAGAAGTAGCAAGTTGTATGTTGTTAACTCCAGTAAACTAAAACCGTATAGGTTAAAATAAAAAAATTAAATATCTATAAAACTCCTTGCGTGAAAATCTATAGAGATAGAAAACTCAAATGTGAAATTTAGGAACTTCATTCACTAACTCCTACATACACATACACCGACAGCCTTCGCTACCGAATTTACACCTATCGCGATAAGACCACATACGTTACATGTGTTCCGGTTGTCACCTACCTTCGTCAAAGTCCGAAGTATTTAGGTCAGTCGTATTACGGTAGAATCGGGGACGCACCCTTTTAAATTTAATTAATTGGTTATGATAACCATATCTACATATTTGCTCTATTCTATACTAAGATTAGTGTCTAATGATTGATGATATTTATAATATCCAAGATAGTTTAGGCATACTAAGCACTGGGCTCAAAAAACGTTATCATTAAAGAAAAAATCTAATAATAATCAGCTAGATGCTTTTGAATCGTCTCATTCCAATAATAATAATATTTATATCAGTGTTGCGGCTCCCTGAGTATCAGCAAATGAATTGGAAACAACTGAAGAGAATTCCTTTATTAAGGGAGATAATTTTGTTTCGGACAATAACGGAGTTTGGGCGGATCTAATTAACAATGCTCTTTGCGTTATAATTGTTACGTCGAGTTTCAGTTCGACTAAGCTTCAAAGACTTTGCAAACGGAAAATTGATGAAGTTTCGGAATTAGTGTAGGAATTTGAGCTCAGGTAGTACCTAAATATAATTGCGGCATCTCGTCTAGAGATTGGATGTATTTATAAATGTTAGGTTCGAATGTGTATTTTGGGACTAACAGAAAGTTTAGGTATCGTATTCATGATGTTAAGTGCCACCATAAAAATATTACAGTTATTCATGGTTAAGGCATTAAAATAATGTTCATGCATGAATATTATAAATAAGTAAATACAATGTTTTTAACTTTTTCCCCAGGACCATTCCATATGAAATCATCAGATTCTGATTTAATTCCGCGCTGACTGATTTTTAAACAGTTTGAAAAAAATCAAGGATGATAGTCTTAAGTAAGTTGTACGTAAACCGTTAATATTTTTTTTTTTACTTGCTGCTCATCCAGATGGGGCCCGCTTTAAGTTTCAATTTACCTGTTTTTGAGGTTCCACGAGAAGCGATGTTAATTTGTTTCGGTAACTAATATACATTTTTTATATATTTTGTTTGATTCTCTAGTAAACGTACTTTAAAATGTTATTATCAATATGCATCAAGCTATTTTACTTATTCCAACATAAATGTTGAAAGTTTTGTGAATATTTTCAAATTACGCCCATTTTCTATTGGATTTTGCAGCATGTCTACTGGGCTTAGGGAATTAATATTTTTTTACTGTATAGTACAAGTATTGCTCTCATAAAATAACTGAGGGTTTGATCACAAACTTTTCATTTAGCTGAAAAAAATAATGGTAAAGTTGGCCATTTTACGAAATTGCTCAACTTTGACTTCAAATTTCATCATGTTTGGCAATATAAAAAAATCCAAAAAGTTATACAAAAGATAGTACCAACTCTATTCTATAAGAATCCGTTTCATTTGGTTTGTGTTTTCGATTTCTGTGAGAATTATGATTTTTTTAATGTCCATTTTTCGGAACTTTTTACGACTGTTTTCCGGCGCTTTATGACTTCACTATTTTAAATAAAACACGTTAAATTATTCATAACTATATTTTATTAGTCATTAACAACAACAAGACCCTTTATTTAAGCTGCGATGTACGTAATTAAGTATGTCAGTGTATGTGACCCTTGTGTTAATGCACGATTTACGAATTCATGTTCATATAAATAAAATAAAAATAAAATAAAAATAATAATATCATGCAAAAGTCAGCAAAAAAGCTTGTCACAAATATGTAATGTATATATGTGCGTGTGTGTGTGTAAAGTATTATTACCTGACTACCTTTACGACATTAACATTTTTGGAGTAGGAATATCTTCCGACTCGTAAGGTGCCGTTTGAAACTGGCACAAAATTATGATACGACCTGGTATTTTTTATTGTTATCGCATTATTGAATCAACGTCATTACTCTTATCTAAAGACAGTAGGCATGTGTAATAAAACCTATAAGTACCCTATTTCAGACGTATTATAAGATGTGCCACTAGCATTTTCATGCTTACCATCAAGAAAGTGGTGTACCACTTTTTTGGTTGACTGTACATAGTAAACGAGGGAATCAACAATCATCATTTTGTTGTTTATTACGTTTATAAATGTTGTCCGTGATAAAAAAAAAACATTAACTTAAACAACTACTTTGAAACTTCTTGCTAACTTGTAGATTTCAAAAAATCATATCTCTTTCTAAAATCAATAACACAATATAACTAAAGATGATTTACAAAGAGCAAAGTAAGTTCTTCTCTTCTGTGTACTTTTCAGATCTTTAAACTTTGCTAAACATGGTTTTTTTTAACGTCATAAAAAGCCAATTCTACAAAAATGGTTTTGTAATTTACTGTTTTTTAAGTTAGAAGAACTAAAATCTAAAATATTGTTAAAGTTTTCATTTAAAGACTATTTGAGCTTGTAATTTAAAAAAAAATACCTGTCTAGACCAAGCGAGCAATCCAATAAAAGCTACTGAACATCACTGAACATTAGCAAAATAACATGAAGTTTTAAAAGTTTGTCATACAATAAGTTATAAAAATATACATACTGTAATACATACATGTACAAGTACACATATTAAATAGTAAATTAACATATAATAAAATTCAGTTTCACACATTAAAAAAAAGTTAAAGCAATTTTCATCGACCTCAAAAATCGCTTATTTTTAAACTTGAGACCTATGTTATCTGGCTGTTAGGCTGTTTAAAAATTAAACAACTACGGTTTTATGTAAAGCATACCTATATTATCATCCATGATTTTTTCCATACAAATCGGAAAGCATGCAGCGCACCTCATTTGATGATTTCATATGGAATGGCCCCCCAGCAGATGTATAATTAAAATCTAACACAATATCAGAAAGTGTTTACCGATGTAACTAATGAAAATCTCTTCTCACATAATTTAAAAGGATAGCCTGGCATTTTTTAAAGAATATGTGATGGGTTTCAACACCATCGTACACAGGACCTAAAGGATCAACAAGATTATTTATTCAACTTTTTAGTTGGCCTACGTACTCGTAATTTTGAAATGTATTGGTCTAGCGACAATTTCATCTGACTGCCTTGTCACATCCCATTAGCGAAGAGATGTCTTTACACATAGATCAACCATAAGTACTTTCCCCATATTCCACGGGGCCGTCCCCAGCTATTAATATTATATATCGTATCGTACAAGAGTTCTTTCACACAGTCCAATCCGGCACCCGTGAACATTTAACAAGGTCGTACCAGTGTGGCTCGACCTACTACGAGCTAGTTAGGCCTAATGCGAACCATCTTCGAAAATGGTATATTATCGAGCATATGTCTTTATCTCACAGGTGATGCCTTAGTTGCAGTGACTGAGACAGATGCTTGAGATTATCGATTTTCGAAGTTCACAGTAAGACTCCAGACACAAACAAAAAATACAGCTGGTTTAATAGCCACGCCGGCCTAATAACCAGGCATCCAAAATGGCATCGGATGTTGAAAATGCCACAATTGATATTAGACACTACAGTGCATATGACGGATGGATCCTCAACTGGTGAAGTGGGGATGTTTTTTTTTATTTGCTTTAATCTTAATAGGTCTCTTAAAAAAGAATAAGGGTGAATTAAAGTTTTTTTCTAAACTCAACAGTTTTGGAGATAACTGCTCCAGAATAAAAAAGATTGTGTCCCCCCCCCCCCCTAACTTTTGATCCGTGGGTCCGGATGATCTGGGGGATCGGATAATGTGATTGAGCTCTAAGCGAACAACCACATTATTATATTATGTGCCCGAAGCCATTTATCAAGTGCTGAGTTCGACTTTTACAACTGCTTAACTATTACATTTACCTTTGACATTATTTTGGTATTATGTTTTTCTCATCTTGAGTCGAGAAAAGCACAATTTTGTAGGATTACATTTTTATTATTTTATTGTAATGATATGTTAACAAAAGAGAGCGTGGGATAAGTTCAAGCAATTTTCAGCGCAACTTTCTCAGTCGAGATAACAAAGGGATTTCTTGGGTTTGATTACTTGTAGGGTTTATTTTTAAGAAAACATATATCATAACTTCTTTCGACGAAATTGTTGAAGTTACACTATATTCGTGAACTGAAAACTGTATCATTGTTCAATAAAATCCTTTAATGTAGAGTCAAGTCATGGTAAATTACGAGATTCCGATATTGGGCCTCATCGTTTTAAAAAAGAAGAATGACATTTCATTATGGAATGCGCGCGATCACTTTTATGAGGGTGACGGGGCTAGTAATGGACAAGTTCCTTAGTACTGGCGTTATTATGTATTTGTTTTGCAACAGTCACATTACAACCATATCCCGCACTGTCTTAGTACCAAGATTGAAACGTTCATCACTGGTGTCACTAGCCCCCCCCCTACCTTTGTCCTGGGCGGTGAGAAGGCTAGAGGAGAGCGTCTGCCGTAGCTTGCCGAAGGTGCCGGGCGCCTCTATCTGCCCCGGCACCGTATTTGCCGTGTCCTCCGTCGCCACCATCTGCAAATACATTATAATCGATTCAGAAAGCTAATGATGTTAAACGCCGCTGGTACCTACGGCGGTAGAAGCACTGCGAGAATTCAAAGATTAAAGTGCGTAGCCAAGATGCTTAAAGGTCACGCACTAAAGGACGCTCAGTCGCGAACGAAACGCAACTGTCTTCGTCATACTAATAAAAAAGAGTGATAGAAAGGGAAAACTAAGCTAATGAGCGTTGGCGTCACGTATCTTGGCTACACACTAAGAATCAAGCTATATGGCACCTCGCCTACAGGTCTTCGCACACTATAACAACTCCACGCCAACGCGGCAGCAACTCGACTCACACTCACGATGAGTAGTCAACTAGTTGATCCACCCAACTAGATGGTCACTAGTGGACAACGCGGCGTGAATGAGTGAGCAATGAAAATGGTTGCTCGATACGACACACGTCAGTCGCGAACGCATAGTCGTTGCGTGGACAACGTGTGGTCGTTGCGTGACAAACGAGTCGGGGTTGACCTTCAGTGTACGATGCGTAGGCCCCGCCCCTCGTCGTACACTACTTTAATATCATTTTTTGAAATTAAACCTTGAACATGTGACACAGGGTTTAAATTTAAATAATTAGATTTGAGAAGAGTGGGTGTGGAGTTGATATAGTGTGCGAAGACCTTATAGCTGTTACCACCATATACGTTGGACGTGTTAATCGCCTACTTTGGGTACCTACATTATTATACTCGTATGTATATTTCAATTGTATAATTAATTTATGATGAGATACCCAGTACTTACTCGTATTTCAAAGCAAGGTTGCAAAATCAGAACCTCGTAGTTTTGCGATGTTTTTTTATGATAAAGTGAAATTTATAGAAATTATCGTTCCCAACTACAAGCCTATTGTACTGTATTCACAAGTCGGAAAAAATATGTACCGCAGCGGAAGTGTAGAATATAAGCAAATGATAAGTATTGATATTAATTCCATGTTGTTACTCTTAATTTCATACCTTGTAAATATTGTAAAGAAACTGTATATCTGTATTTGCATGTACATGTACTTAACGCAAATAAACAATATGAGTATGAGTATGAGTATGAGTAAAGAGGTCATAAAAGTAAAATTCAATAGTTTGGCCGCCTATCCCGGCTAATACGACACTGGAGCTTTGTCTTTGTCATAGACGCCAATGACGTTTGCCAAGTTCGTGTGGCTTATACAGGGTGGCCCATTCAAATCGGTCAGTATGGGAAAGTCTGAAACTATAAGACATACGATTTGTTCTTAGGAACCATGTCACCGATTTTGATAAAAAGAAAAAAGTGCGTTGCTAAATATGACAAAAAAAAACTTTTTTTCTTAAGATTTACACAATAAACACCTAGTAAAATAAATTTAAGTACGTGAAAATAATGAATTCCATTCATTTTAGACATCATGTTTCTTAGAGACATATACTGCTTAAAACTTGGACAAACGATATCTGAATAGAAACAGTGTAAGTTATTTTTTTCAAAACAACCGGGTTCGAGTCCCTGGCTGGGTACAGTGTTTTTTCAAATGCATGAATGCAGTTTTTCTTTTTATCAAAATCGGTGACATGGTTCCTAAGAACAAATCTTCTTATGTCTTATAGTTCCGGACTTTTCCATACTGACCGATTTGAATGGGCCACCCTGTATACTTACCTATATGAATTCATATAGGTAAGTTCAGTATGAATCATATGATGGGCCTGTTTGTATTATAGTTTATCATGTTATCGTCAAAATTATGCTATCGTATGAAAATCCTTTGCATACTTGTCAGAAAGTGACGCCAACGATGATAAGCCTACAGATTCGCTAAATAAAAAGTCATAGGACATAAGTTAAATTTCGCTTGAATACTTGCGACGGTATGGCTTGAGTGACTCGTATTTTTCTTTAATGTGGCGGTCAAAAAATTAATAGGTACCTAAACGATATGTATATCTAAGATACAACTTTTACCTTTCTTTTCCAGCGCTGAATAAGAGTAATTCTTAATACCTACCTACTTAACTAGTTTACTAACCCAATCTAACTAAGAATGCAAATTGAAATTCATATATTTGTAACTATATATGCATATTAAGCAGTAAAAATGTTAGCACGAGTATTTGTTCTGAGCGAACATTAGCAGCAACACAGCTGTTAAAAGCTTCATCGAAAATAAAAGTCACAACGCGTCAAAGAATAGGTACCCAGTGTCGTGGCAAGCGTCGCCGTGGAGCGATAAAACTCTTCATACAAAAATAACGACTCAGTAATACCATCGTAAATTTTATGGAGAGCAACAGATGGAGTCTCAAATACATCAGACGGGGAAATCAATATTGCCGTCTCCCGAACTCGGCTGGCTGAGTACCGTTTGGATGTTGGATCTCCACTCACTCGCTCAATAACAACGTATAGGTATTACCGTGTCGTAACCCCTTTACACATTGTTTTTCTACGTTAGGGATTCGTTTGTGCTGTCCAATTTATTTAATAAAAACCGGTCAATATGTCGGGTCATGCTCAGTGTAGGGTTCCGTAGTTATTCAAACGGCTGGGCCGATTATGTCCGAAATAGTTTTATTTTGAAGTCAATAAGTTTTACAGGCTATTCTTGATTTGTTTCATATTTTTGGTGCCACAGAAAAGTTAGAGAAACAAAGTTAGAGAGAGGTGCAAGGGAAAATATTTTTTTCACTTCTCATGCTCTTAAAATGTTATTTTAGTCCCTGCATATCGGGACTAAAACTCTTTATTAATCTCTAGGGACTAAAGTAAATTTTTTTTAATTGACGTTGGAAACCCGTAAACAGCCACACCACACTCACGGTGTTCAAGTATAAAGGATAGTCGCCATTTTCAGTGCTTGTGTATGGACCACTTTTGTGCATGCCGTGGATACAACCTCTAAACTTTTTTTTAATTGACTTTGGAAATCCCTAAACAGCCATTTCTAGTGTTTATGATTTTTGAACGAACGGTTATTGACATTGAAAATAACCTCAAAATGTCAATCGTGAAAAAATATTAAGGAGAATCGATTTATTTTCTTGATATACATGTATATTTAATACTTGTTTAATTAATATATGATTAAGATTGAATCCAATTTATGACTTATTTTTTAATAACCAATTAGCTTCAAAATAGTTATGTAGTTAGCTCCAATTCGTTGGCTAAATATGCAAGTATTTAAAGCGTCATATTTCGAAAAAGGAATACAGATAAAAACTTAAACGCGGAACGAATTTGATTGCTTATTTTTTTGTGTTTTTGTCCATAAGTAATATTGTTCAAATCGTAGTTATATAATTTACGATGTCACGTCATGCGATGAAGAAGTATGAACGCCTTACTCCAGAATGAAGAAGAATGCAAAAGAGGTGGTGCAAAATCTTTTGCCGCCGAAATCTAGTGTAATATATTCAAAAGCGTATCAAACTTTTATGGATTGGATAACTGGAAAGCAAATTAGGTAGGTACCAACATCATTTATGGAAGGCGTATTTCTGACATATTTTATGAAAAATCTAAGAAGCTTAAAACCATACTCCAACTAAACCATACCTATAACTTGAAAAAGTTTGCGAATTTATAGTAAAGTGGCCATGTTCCGAAGAAATCGGAAGTTTTGACATCGCAAAACATATAATTTTTTTGTTTCTTATTTGTTCTTTCTGTTAATTAATACTGAGATTATGTAGAACGTAGCTTTTTTCCTCGCATTCTAAGTGAAAAGTAGAGTGTTTAATTCGGGACTAAACAGCCATAATGACACTCGAACTACATCCACCCTCGCTACGCTCGGGTGGATAAATATCTCGTGTCATAATGGCCTGTTTTAGTCCCTCGTTGAACAATCTACTATTTATTCTACAGTGACTAATGGAAAAAAAAATCTGCAGTGACCCCTATTCTTTTTTATAGTATTAAAAATGTTTTAAGAGTCATCGTCAAAAGATATGAATACAGTAAAATAACTGACCTGTTTGATGAAAATTTCAAGGAAATCTTTTCGATATTCGTTTCCTTAACCCAAAAGCCGAGGCTAAGCTATTTTCAATAAACGATACATGTCGAATAAGAACGTAGAGTAATTATGTATATATTATATTCGTACATTTAGATAGACTATATATAATACGTAATAATTCCACACCCAAAAATAATAATTCGCTTGTGATACCTACTCAGGTATTTAAAACAGCAAAAAAGCTATATCTCAGAGCAACGGAAGGAACCTTGTAAGCCTTCAACAAAGCTAACTCTGAGCGGACGTTGTAAAGGCAAGTCGCACCGCGGAAGGAAACTATAGCCGTGCTGAGGTAATAGGGGCTCGGTATCGCCGCCGCTACGCAAATTACTTCCAAAATGGAGGAGCGAATTTCAAACGTATTTGTCTGGTTTTCGTAGGGAATTCTCAGAATACTTTGGTACGTTTTTTTGTACATTGTGCGATTTGGATTATGAGAAGTAGTTTTAATAAATAAAATAAGTTATGTATCTTTATTCTTTATCCATATATTATGTCGTAAAATACTATTTTATTAAGCATATTTTTATCATTATCACGAACGTCGTGGAAATTAATTATCAAAATCAGTCAGTCAAGTCTATGAATTCTACTTATAATATTTATGCTGTTATCGTTTATTGTAGCGGCTGTGAATGTGACGACGTTTTAATTATATAACTAATTGTTAATTAGTATGATAAATATAAATAAATAATCAATTCACATTTATTAAATGGTACAAAGTAATACCTATAGGTAACCAAAAGCTACCCTAGGTAAATTTTGTTTTTTTTTCTCTACCTGATGCATTAGCTGACAAAACTTTATGAACGTTTATAATAAAACGGCACATGTCTTTAATTTTTCATTTACACTACTATCCTACATTTTAAACATAAAATTTAATTGTTTTTATTGCTTGCCAATTATATTTATAATAAGTAGTTCATTATTTACTAACTCAGTTTTTTTATTATTGAAAATAAGGATGTTTAAACTTAGGTATTTTAGGCAAATTTCCTGAGTAGTGGTTAAAGGCTCATGAATATTAGAGTTGCAGATCAGGCCTCTATACCCCCGAGGAGCACGTACGCTCGCCAGTGCTGCCCACTCCTCTGGCGTTATTGAATTTGCCACCAAGCGTTCGTGACTTCCCCGGCGGTTAAATTATAAATCAAATTTGAAACCGCACTTATCGGGTAAGTATTTTTTCTTCACGAACAACCCTTGCTTAAAGTTTAAAAAATGGGTCGTCAAAATGATAAAATTGGTTTTATGTAGTTTGTTTCATCTTCCAATTTTCAATAGAAGATTCACCTTCATCATTCATCAGATATGCGTACCTACTTACTTCTTATAGGTAGCGTAACATAATTATTTATATTTCTATAACTTTATGATAAGCTTAAACAGATTCATTTGAAGAATCGATAATAATATGCAACAAGCAATTATTTCCCAAAATGACGGTACCTAAATGTAATATTTTTTTTACAAATATAATTTACTTTATACCTTTCGGTTAAATTTGGATATTTCGACAATGGTCAATCTTCTGGATCTGGAGGGGTAAAAAGATTAGTAAACCCCGTATTACTTTTTAATAACCCTGCGCAGGTAAGTATACGAGTATGTTTGACAAGTTTATTTCATGGATTCTCTCACAGTACTTTCCGTAGGTATATCTACGTCTACAAAGTATAACTAATGAAATCTTGTTATCCTCATAGCACCGTGGTCTCAAAGTTCGAAGAAAAGTAATCAAAGTTTAAAAAAGACATCAAAGTTATTGCTACCTGTGCCGAAGATATTGCGATCCTAGTCGGCGTTGGTAACGGGAGATTTATAAGATAAAGTAGGTCATGAACAGGCGGTGATCATGACCCGCTAGCGGCGCGGGGCGGGGAGGGGGTCACGGCCCTGTTTGACCCACTTGTTGCCTGCCGCTATTTACATTACAACTCTAATTGCTGACGGCATATGATTCGAGGATTGTCCATATCCTTTAATTTCACCTAAGTGATTGTCATATTGTCCCGACAACTATTCATTTTACGAGTTATAATGTTAAATAAACATTAAATTTTTCAACATGTGTAACAAAACATCGTTTTCCTAAGCTTTGTACACAAACTTTACGAGTCGCTATGATGAATGAAATGAATACCTACTTTTGAATTTGACACTTTAGGCTAGACATGGCATTTTGTCCAATATTTCAATCACTCTGTAAAATTAATAACAGGAAGGTTATTACTAATCGAAATACAAATTGAATAAAGCCGAGGAAACTAAAAAAATGGTGTTTAGGAATTATGTACATAGGTTAAGGAAATTCATATTTGAGGAAGACGATGCGAAAACCGTGAAACGATGAAATATTGGAGATTTTATGTTATTATTGTCATAACATTACTAAAAAAATATATACGTAAGCAGGTATCTACATCTACTTCTCTTTTTCATATACATAATTTTTATTACTAACAGTGGTGTTACAGAGAAGGACAAAGGCCCCGTACAACGCTTTCGGGTACACTTTACGTCCAAGTCACAATTCAAGCATAATATCAAGAATAGTAAATAAGCTGAAAGTTCCAACAGGTATCCATAAAACACCTTCATCATCATCTTTCTAGCATTTGCCATGAATAAGGGAATTAGGTGGCTTATGATGGTCCCGTTTTATCTATTTATCGTGCTACGCGTCACTTTCGTAATTACATACTTGTTAGAACCTGACGGCAACAACGACAAACGATTAAACACGGTACCATCATAAGCCTACTGGACGCGCAGTTGCCAATCGCTAACGGTCAATCGCGAACGAAAGGCAACTACCTAACTGTCTTTGTCGCACTAATAAGAAATAGTGACAGAGAAAGAAAATGACGATGCTACTGAGCGTTAGCGATTTGCAACTTGGCTACGCACTCTGGGGCCTGGGGTTCACATTAAAACCTAACCCTAAAAGGCCTGATTTTGGTGGAAGCGACCGCCGTTTAACCTTCTAATCCAGTGGTGAACTGAGATTTTTCGAGACTTGTCTGGCTACTGGTGTTCCAAAAATGTTGGCTTTCACTGAACAGCGATTGGTAAATCTCAAAGACTTCTTGATTTTGGTAGTGGTAACACACGTGACTTTCATTCCAAAGAATGTTGTAAGTAAGTTCAAATCAAAAAGTTGTTCAGACTACTATTGCTTGTATAATTTTATTTCGGTGGGTACCTACATAAATATCGAATAAAATATCAGTCAACGGAAGTCGCACGTCTTACCACATGGTCGCCCACACTTAAAATAATTGTGAGCTTTTTAGAAAAAAACGTCCCACTATGTCGCTTATGCTGGATGCGGGTGGCGCAGGACCGGTCATTGTGGCAATCATTGGGGGAGGCTATGTTCAGCAGTGGACGTCTTTCGGCTGATATGATGATGATGTCGCTTATTATGAGGACGGAATTGGGTTGCACCTTAATACGTACATGTCTAAGCCTCCTTATAGTAAGTGACAAAGTAAAGGTTTTACTAAAAAGGCTCACAATGTTTCATACACATCTAAATGACTATGTCGATATGCACCAAATGAAGTATTTAAATAGATTGCCAATTATGTACCAACAAAGAAGGCGCTGTATTTTGCGCATCGTTATTTATTTCTTTAGCGTTGGAGAAGTCCACAATAGACATTTGAGGCTATCACGTGGCTTCGACGTGGCTGCGGGGGTGGAACAACAATGGAATGTAATTACGCGTCCCCGACATACGACCCGATTGCTCTTCTAAGTTTATTTTCAGCTTCAACCTAAAACCTATTCCTGTTTATAATGTAACAAAGGGTAAATGTTGGTCCCAACATCAGATTGCTCGAGATAATACCTAACAGCTACATGGAAAACAATAGTTATTTTCTATACACGGGAGCAAAGTTGTTGTTTAACTGTCGTGCCAATATTGAGACCTAAGCTAGCTACAGATTCCAAAACTGGAATTTTGAGCATTGCGAAGGTCTCAAGGCACGAGAGTTGAACAAACTTTGCTGCCAACTTTGCTCATCCAAATGTATATAGTTAAACTAAAAAAAAAAACATTTAAAACTCAATGTCGAAACGTATCGTAGAGTAGAGTTAGAGTTACTCCTGGTAGGTACTTAAATATAGCCAATGGCTTACAAAGTCACCAATGAGAATTGACAATTTAACATATGAGCTCCGATTGGGCATGTTTACTACGGTCATACATATCCACTTATACTAGGCAGTAGTGGGCCATATGAATTAAAGCAAGATCAAATTACTTTGCCTCACATGTGAATAAGATGCGTTTTTACCCGCTCGTATTAAAGGATAAAAGAGCGCTTTAAGAGCTAGTGAGGGGAAAATGAATAGGCATTTCGACTTATTAATATACAATACCAAGTGAATATTTTTTTTACATGACATGCGTTTTGGTAAGTACATTATGATACAAGTGTGCTAAGTTCATCATTATGCTCGAGGCGGTATTGTGCGCGCGAGCTGTAAGCGAGCGCGCATAAGATAGCAGAGAGTATAATGATCTATGCACACGAGTTTTATACGACGTTTTTCAACACACTTGCGAGGAATAACCGACTTTTAGTAACACTTTTACTAAACTTTGTGGCTAGGTAATTACTACTTACTTAGGTACTATCCCATTACGTTTAAACTTTTTTTTCTTCTTTATTAAAGACTGTCCACGTAAAAAAGTGGTCGACATAAAATTCTTTAAAAAAATAAAATAAAATAAAAATGAAATCTGTCACTGTGATAGTTAGAAAGCGGGATATATAAGGTTTATTTTGAGACTACTTTCGATTTTAAAAATAATAACTATAATAAAATGGCCTCTAGCCAACTGGACAAGTGCAAAAGTATTTTGTACACTTACAATGAAAATCCTGATATGTCGCAAGCTAAGCTAGCTAAATTATTATCTGTTCCTAAATCTACAGTCCAAAAGGTATTGGCTAATTATCGCTCGAGGTTGACGGTCGAAAGGAAGAAAGGTTCGCGTAGAAAACGGTTCCATGGATAAAAATAAGGCAAGGAAAGTCATTGAGCACTTTAAGAAGAACCCAACACTGTCCATTAGAGACGTCGCAAGGAAATGTAAGTTATCGAAGTCGTACGTTCAGAAGATCAAACAAAAAGCAGGTTTACACTCATATAAAGCGTCTAGCGTTACGAATCGCGATGTTACTAAACAAAAAATATGTAAAACTCGAGCCCGAAAGTTGTATACAAATTATTTAACGAAATTTGATTGCATTTTGATGGACGATGAGACCTACGTCAAGGCAGATTTCAAGCAGTTGCCAGGGTTACAATTTTATGTCGCAAATAAACGAGGAGGTATTGATGATAAATTTACAGCAAAAAAATAGACAAGCTTGCAAAAAAAAAATTTGTGTGGCAAGCCATATGTACATGTGGTAAAAAAAGCAAATCTTTCGTTACAACTGGCACGGTTAACAAAGTCGTTTACATGAAGGAGTGTTTAAAAAAACGTGTATTGCCGTTCAAAAGAAGCCACGCTCAGACAGTCATATTTTGGCCTAATAAAGCCACTTCTCATTACGTGAAATCGGTTTTGACATGGTATGACGAAAATAATATCTCTGTTGTACCGAAATCTGCAAATCCTCCAAACTGCCCAGAACTCCGGCCTGTAGTGAAATTCTGGGCAATAATGAAAAGAAAGCTAAAAAGAAGTCAGAAAATTGCTACTGATGTACAACAATTCAAAAAATATTGGGATACAACATGTAAAACGATCACCGAAACCGATGTACAAAGATTGATGGAAGGAGTAAGAAGAAAAGTCAGGGCATTTTATTAGTCTTAATGTGTTGCACAAGTCTTGTATTATATTTTAAAGAACACGAATTATAATATTATATAAATATTAAATTAATTCGTTTTTGTTATTTTTTTCATCTTATTTGTCATTATAACGTCGACCACTTTTTTACGTGGACAGTCTTTATTGAAGTTCACAATTCACATAAAAGTAATAACAGTAAACACAACTAAAATAAATAAACGCAACAAACATGTGTGAAATTCACTCTACTCCGAATAACAAATACAATGGTAACTTTAAAACGGCGCGCACATACCTAAGGTATTTTTAAACGCGAGCAAATTTGTAAGACAGCAATCCTATCGACAAACAGCCAATATAAAAAAAAAACTGCGAATCATTAGCGATTATCATAAAATAAAAATACGATAACTTTACATTTAACATACTTAAACTTGATAATTTAGGTGCACAGTTTAAACATTTTATTTATTTATTTACGAAAATTTACAGTATTTTGTAATAATATTCTGGATTCCGCCATTTCTGCCACATGTCAACTCTTTGGTCAATTTAAAAAATAAACATAACCTGACTAAATTCGAATGATTCATCTACATGACATATGTAATACTTGCAAATGTTTGCAAACATACTTGGTCTGGTTATGTTATTACCGCACTAGAACAATAACGTAATGAAAAAGCACGCGTGTTTAATATCTAGGATTATGAGCCTAATAGCGGTTCAATAATACCTACGTTACGAGCAAGTGTGTTGAAATAATACATTACGATATAAGTGACTTCTCGCATTAGTGCGTAAAAAACATCATCTGTGCTGCAAAAGTACATTATTACGACACGAATGCAAAAAAAATAAAGTTAAAACATCGCCACTCGTTTCGAATTTCATGTTTTTCGCACTTGTGTCGTAATGTAAATGTACTATTCGGTTGTTTCGGATGAAAAGAGCGACGTTGTTATATGTATTATATGTGAAATCTTATTACACCGATTCTAATCGACGAGCATAAAACAGTTTTTTCACGATCGTGTTATAATATTAATATTCGGCCCTTCACATTTTAAAGTAAGTACTCAGTCTTCAGTACGTTAATATTAATTTAAATCGAAGTAAGTATAATACAAGTAGAAGCAAAAACTCTAGAAGCAAGCGTTAAGTTGTGAATGATAATTTTATTGCAGGTAACGATCATGACGTTCTTATTACAAAATTCCTTATCTTTCTGGAACGAGAAAATGCTCAAAAAGCGTTAACGGTCGGAAGCGAACGCTACAATTTCTGTGACATTCGTGAAGTGGAAGAGTAAGATTAAACTTAAGATTTCAGTGGCTATCTTGGCTCCGCAGAAACCTGTTTTAGCGTTTTTAGGCCAGGTATTTCGAGCTTAACACGTCGTCGAGATATTGTCGAGGGGGACACAAAATTGCAGGTTTTGTTCGTAGCGTGCATTCGCCGTACAAAGCGGGGACTTGACAAAACCGTGAAGGAGCATTATATTTTGCGAACATAGGCCTAAGTATGCGGCTAAACCGGTTGCGTAACAATGCGGAATCAGCTGGCGTATTATGTGCATTATAATGCATCTTGAAGATCAATTGCATTTTTCGTTTAGGTAACCGTGATTTTTTAATTTTATAAACAACATTTTTATAAGCGAACCTTTGTACAAATATATAAAATTTACGCTGCATTGCATCCGGGTGCGTATCATAATGAATACGCACTTTTAGTATAATTACAGTTTACAAACGTTCATAACGTATACTAACGTTAGGTATAATGTATTAAACATCTATTTCCAAATAGTATAATACAAAAATAATATAACGTTAATAATATATACCGTTGTTTAGTCTAACGTACCTACATATTAACGTATTTACCAGCATCTAGCGGGCCAGCAAGGCGGTGGCAACTAACAGGTTACTCATTGTCTCCTGTTCGTTGCCGCCGCGATTTGGGCTCTACTTTTCACTTACGATCAGGTGGAGTGGAGCCACTTTGTTGTGCCAACATAAAAAAAAAAAAAATCCGTTTCATATATCAATATAAAGGTATAAAAGTTAAAACATACTAACATCTGATATAACGATATAAATATAACTGCCAGAAAAGTAAGAAAGTTAGGTTAAGTTCTACAAAAAGGTATACGTTATATTACTTATCCTTTTCAATCCGTTCTAGCCTCGAAACCTAAGCAACCCAAGTAATAAATCAGGGTAAAACCGACTTGGATTGGTTAGGTTTCGAGCGTAGTTTCCCGGATAAATAAAAGACCTACTTACTTTTAATTCATTGTTTACGCATCGTCATCCTTGCGAAACCAAAAAAAGGGGGGGCGGGGGGGCGTAGCTCCCCACAAGGGGGGCTCGGGGGGCGGAGCCCCCCGCATTAAAAATAAATTTGTACATCCCCTACTCTAACCTGGATAGGTTCGTTAGGTACCTTTTATCCCTTAGAGCAGAAATAGAAGCCCCGCGCAGCGGGGCTTCGTCGACCGGTTCCCAGGTCTAAATCGCTTCCTATACGGATACGGCTTAATAAACGGATACATAGTAAATCAATTCCAATGAAATATAATGATAATTCTATAGTTTAATTATAAAAAAATTGTAGGGGCTTATATTTTGTGTAAGATAGTTGTTTTGTATATTAGATTATTTCAATGTTATACCAATTAATCGTTATCGTAAACGATATTATATGTTACGTTCATTATACATTTTACAATTATTCATTTAATAATTATACCTTTTATACGTTATATTTATTACACGTTAGGCATTATACATTTATACAAACTGAATTTATACATTATGATTTATATAGCATAAAATCGTATACGTTATATTACTTACCCATTGCATCCTGCACAATGATGCAAATTGAAAAACTTCCGGTGGAAGTTTAAAGCGGACAGAATTAATTATAGGGTAGTAAAGCAGCGCTGCGAAAATGAGATTCGTGCCAGAGTTTGTTATCATGGACACAAGGACTATTATTGCGTAATTCGAGCGAGTATTTTTGAGGTAGGTACGTTGGAAGGCAGTTTATTTGCCGAGTCTCGGAGTTGCACACTGCCGCCACGAAGTTTGGGATTAGCTATTCATGGGATAATGGGCCTCATTACTTATGCTTCGTCAACGGCATTAAATAATTACTTTAAAATGTAATGCAAATTACTGACTGCCCCCAAGAATTAACACTTATTAGAGTTTCATTCTAGTTTCTAGTTAAAATGTAAACAAAAGAAAATACACAAAATTTTCATAGAAAATGCTGCAAAATCTTGGTTGTAAATAGATTTGTTTTACAGAAGATGTGGAATCCGTTTTGATTTGTTTTTACCCAGTCGAAAAACATATAATCTACAGATAGGTAATTGATGAATTGATGATAGACACATAATTCCGTACTCGTACATGTAATAATAAAATAACAAACGAATACAAGCCTCTTTTACTACACATTTTTGACGTTTCTTTCATCGCTCTAAAATGCTATCTCTGCAAACTAATCTAACGACAAATTTTCTTTTTGTTATTGAATAATAAATTCAGTTAAATTGGAATATAACTAACGTTAAAAAAGATTCCACATATTATATCCTGTAAATAATTAAAAAAAAAATTCACTTCCACTGAAAACTACTGGGGTTTTTTCAACAACTGAACTGCAAATAGTTATTTATGTGGCTGGCGCATAATAAGAGGCATTAAACATGAGTGTGGTTTTATGAAACGAGCCGTAGGCGAGTTTCATAATAAGATCACACGAGTGTTTAATGCCTAATTATGTACAGTCACATACATAACTTTATCTACATCCTTATCATAACCTTTATTTACATTGATATCCACGAAGTAAAATACCTCTAAATATAACAATTCAAATCAGTTGAAATTACTCAATTTGTATAGGAATATCCTACAATAAATATGTATTGAAAAAAAAAAACACAAAGAAGTTGACTTTATATTGTTAACATTAATGTACTGACACCGATACTTTAATGTTAATATTATGATGCACTGTACTTTAATGTTAACATTATGATACAGCCACAGACACCGGTTTCTTAATATAGGTCATTACATTACCGCTTTTGAATATATAATAGGATAATTATGATATAGAAGTAGATAAATGTAAATAAATTGCTACAGAAAAGTAAGCTCTTAATCATAAAAAAGCATTTTATCTTGCCTTTTCCTGCTACAGCCTTTCATGCAATTTGGCGAACAGGAACTTGTGTAGTACGAAATAATGAAGGACGTATATTACGTTACCTACATTTGATGCTAAATTTACTATTGAGACGGAAAATGAAGACGTGGGAATACAGAGACTTGATATTGGTTCTAATAAAATTCTCTCTTTATTTGAAATCGAAACAAGAAACTGGACATATGTAGATGCCGACTTGTGAATGATTTATATCCAGCGGCATTCTAGGTTTTGCAAACCATCCAAAAAATATTTTTTGTCAAACCCTGTAAAATAAGCTTCAGTCTCAGCTATTACTTCGTCATTTGATGAAAAAGACAGTGGCCATTACCTTTCCTGCGGAAATCACTGCGTACTAGCCGAAGTCCACTGTTTAGACTGATTTTTCGTCTCCGGCGTATAATGGTGGATCCATATTTCATCCACCGTCACGAATCGACGTAAAAATTCACTTGGATTACGCTTGAATTTGGCTACTTAAGCATTGCTCAGAAGTTACCACGTGATGTCGTTTCTAATCGGCTGTCAGCAATCGCAGCACCCATTTCGCGGAAAGCTTTTTCATACCCAAAATATTATGCAAAATATGAAAAACTCATTCAGATGAAGTACAGTCTCAGTTGTCTCACGTCTGTGACAGTCATCTAAAACAATGTCTGATGGGTTTATATGATATCTTGAGTGGTCACTTCAATTGGTCTTCCAGAGCGTTCCGCGTCATTTGTGGTGCTGTGTCCACTACGAAATTCCGTAAACCATTAAATTTATGAACCATTTCATGGGATGGAGCAGATTCCCCGTAATACGTTTTAAGCCGGACTTCAGTCTCTTTTATAAGTCTTTCCTCGTAAAAAGCAATGCTTAATTAGCACACGAAATTTATTTTTCTCCATTTTCCTACAATTTTCCGACCACATATGACTTATATTTTTTTCTTTTCCCGCCAAAATAAAAAAAATACCAGCCAGCTACCAGATAAATAAGAATTAGAATAAAAAGTTTGGATTAATAAAAAGTTTTTTTTTACTAAAAGTCACTGACTTATCAAACCGCCCTAAGCAGTGCTTAATATGGAAAGGTATGCTTGTTTGTCTTGTATGTGCTTAGTAAGCACATACAAGACAAACAAGCATACCTACTTGTACCTATATATAGGTATGGATGACGGAAAGTTTTTGAATTAATTAATGAATAACCTGGGTCCGCTCCTTTATCCTGCTTTAGCGTTCGTTTCAGCAAACAGAACATACATACTAATATACATCTAAACATAGGTATTCATACTCGTACTTTGTTACTTTTCCACACAATAAACTAACTTTTCCATATTAGGCGTGTATTTGATGAAGGTTGATATATCAATTAGGCCTGATAAGGGGGCAGCGCACGGGGGAGCTAGGTTTGAAACGTATGTTTAATGGGAAACGTCGATGGAAGACATGTTTACAAGTCGGATTGCGTGGCCTGTTACCAACCATGCTGTTATGTTATGATAGTATATTGATTTTACCATTTTTTCTATAAGTAAATACACAGTATACACAGTTTGATACGTGTGCATGCAAGTTAGAAAATTAATTTGATTTTGGTACTAAATTTACTATATCCAAACATTAGGGCTAAATATTTCGTTCGACATTCAAATAAAAGACGTTTTGTAGGTAATAAGATACAACCATAACTTTTGGTTCACAGTCTGTATCTAGGTACCTGTGTACAGTGGTGATCTTTGTGAGAGGAGCCCTGAATAAAACGTGGTTCATTCCAAAGCTTTTATCCCGAGGCGTTCATCTCACCTAAGGATGAATTAGCATTTAAAAAGAGAAACGCCATAAAACATTTATTTAGCAGACGTTCCGTAAGTTCCGTTCGCTCGCACCGCTTTGTTTTCATTGAACGCTGTGAGAAGAGTGAAATTGGTTTAATAAGGTTCTTTAAAGCTTTAAATAAACATTTCTTTCAGTGTTCAAGCTTTGCTACTTTCAGGAAAAGAGCATTGTTTATTATTCATAATTATTTTTTGTAACAATGAGTAACTCTGTTTGTTTTAATATTTTGCCATAATATTTGTAGTAATTGAAATTAATAATCAAGATAAATAGTTTGTCTTGGTTCCTTGGAGCATGAGACGGATGTTGGTGTGGTGTGCTACTTGCGTAGACACCCTGGTCCCGTCCCATCTTCAACGAACTACATTTAAGGCGGCCGCTGCGGTTGAAAATGCAGTGTAGAGTACAGTTTGTTAAATATATTTTTTTTATAAAAAAAATAATAGTAATCAAGTAATTTCAAATTAAAATAAGGTAGAATACCAAGAGGCTTACCTGTCGAAGAAGTAGATCTTATATCAAATCGTTGTTCATCAGAATTTAAAATAGTAGGTGCCTACAATATACATTATAGGTCATCTTAGAGAGAATTCTGAACTTCAACATAGTTTAAAATATATGTGACCGTGTGGGGTTGGAATTTTGAAAGGAGGTATATAGTAATGGCAGTATCTACTTTAGATATATTTAATTCTCAACATTTCACAATTACTAAAACATCAATAAAAATGTTGCGAATAACTTATCGGTGTCAGACGGTTTGGTGCAACCGACCCTAAGTCTGAAAGAGTTGCTTTAAATATGCAGGTTTCGATAAACTGCACCTTTCTGCCAGCTGCCCCGCTAATAGAGCCGTCAAAGAGAGCGGCCGGCGGTGGCGGCTTTCAGGCCAGCCTCCCTTCTTCCACCCCATCTCAGGGAAGGCGAAAAACTTTTAAAAAGATGCAGATTTATCAAAAAGGAGATGGATCACGCCGTCGTTTATTTAAGATTGCTGGCTTCCATAGAGTATTAGACTTTAACTAAATAATGTTATTATAGGATATCATTCAAGATTTTGTACGGTCGGTATTGTAAATAATAGGTACCTAAGCGCTTTGAAAGACGCCTAACCGAATGAATACTGGAGGCTTTATCAAGACTTGTATATAACGGTAATTTTACTAATTATACTTACAAAATAATTGTAAGTATTTGCAGTAATAATTGACAAAAGTTTTTAATTTTTTAGGTAAGTATATTGGAAAACATTATAATATCAAATACGATAGTTTGGTCTTATTAATATAAGATCATATAGTCTACATGTCCTAAGTTTTTTGTCATAAATCAAATTCATAAACAGCAATAAAATCTCATAATTGCCTGAACATACACTCCATGATTTTCAAATTTAAGAAAGTAAATACTGTACATACATACCATTATCTGTCTAGCCACGGCAAGTTAAAATATGCATGCGGCGAGCGAGCGACATGAAACGACTACGTTTAGCTACGATCACGGTTACGAGCGCAGCGCTGTGGTCGCTACGGATGTACGGATGAATCCTCGGGGCGGAAGAGTGGAACAAAGTTACATTTAGATAAGGCGATGTATATAGAGGTGTATTTTATGACCAGTTATTTACTTAGTTTTGTAGTTAAAAGTGTTAAAACTTCAATAAAATCGAATAGTTGAAAGGCACTTACCTTATCCTAAACTACATTTTGCGAGTTAGGTGGCTTATGGTGGTCAGGCGTTTATCGTGCTACTCGCCACTTTCGCACTTGCATATTTGTTAGAATCTGACGGCAACAATGACAAACGATAACTAAGGGACCATAGGTTCGTGTACTATTAACTGCGGTATCGTTTATTTATTCTATCTATACATACAAAGTGCCCATGAGGAAAGGAAAACATTTAAAAAGCGTATTCCTGAGGATAAAAAAAGAACGAGAAAACGGCTGGATGGATTTTAATGAAAATTTCGCCGTCTGATTCAGAAGACCGGACCGGAGTCCAGGACACAGGATGTAAAAAACGATCAAATGCGAGTCGGACTCGTATCAAATACCTATACATAAATTACAGTAAAATCAACTTATCTTAAAAAGTATAAAATATATTTTGATCATGAGCGAGTTTATTATGTATCAATTTCAGAATCGCGTACGCTTTACTTAAAAAAATAGAGCAGGATATACACGTTTAACGATTTTGATGGCTGATATCTCCAAAACGGTCCATCTCTAAAAACGTCTCCTAAAAAACATATAAAATTTTTGAAGACCTTTCCATTGATAGGTATTTCACACATTTATGTACGTCGGAAAAAAACCAAGTATCCCTCAGTTACAGTCTATAGAGAGCCCCACCGTCGATTACTTTTTTATTATTTACTATCATGAACATAATGTTGTAGCGGTTCTTACAACATATATGCTTATCAAATTTAAATTACTGTTACTTGCAGTATTCTAGTGAATTGATTTATGGATGGAACATTTCGGACTTAGTTAGTCGCTGTGACAATCAGTATAACAGACATTAGCGATATCATAACTATATTCATGTACGTCCTCCGCTTTCACGGCTGATGCCTAAACCACTCGGCGACTACAGCCATCAGCCGCGAAAGCTTAAGACGTGAGTAAAAATCTTTTTCCTATAGGTACCTACTATTAAACTTTCATCCCGTTACTAGCCACTTTAAACAAATAAATCTATTTACAAAGACAGTGTGGAATTATTTAGCAACAAGTAAGTTGTTTCGAGAAACAGCTAACTGTCAAGTCCAAACAGTACAGACTTTAATCATGTTGAAGGTAATTCCTACAAATTGTAGAGCACTCAGGGTAAAAGGATTTTCTCCACAGCAACAGCAATCGGACTTCGTTCTACTAATTCAATTCCTAGTTCCATTTGCTCTTTTTGTTTTGGTTTCTGGAACATGTTTGTTCCGATACGATGGACAACGGCCTAAATACGCCTGTATTATATTAGTACGTTTCGAATTTTCGATATAAGTGCGAAAAAAAGGAATTTCGAAACGAGTGGTGATAAGTTAAATACGCAGCGTAGAACATATTATATGCAGTCATCATACCTAGATGTGCTACATTCCGAGAATATGATTGTTGAATATCAAACGCATCCACATAACATAGCTCTGGTAGAAAGGCACCCTTATCTTAAAAGTATGACTACTATACGGTATACTTGGTATGGGTGCACAGTGCCAGTTGATGGGTTGAGGATCAAAACAAACTTGTGATCAAACCTGTTCTTCACGTTTTGGTTTCTAATCTAACCTCATTTCAATAGTACAGTATAGCACACGGCATGACACTGATTCGCTTGTAACAATACCTTGGTATTTAATAAGTCTGCATGTATGAATTCAAAACCTTTTATAAGGAAATTACCTGTAAGTTAAAGTTAAATACGTATTCGATCAAAACGTCGCACGTCGATCCAATTTATAACCCTTTACAAGCTCTTTCATATGCATGAACAAGTAATGAAACGGTGCCTACTGAAATACATACGCGCCTTTTAAATCTGCTACAAATCTGCACTCGCTCGAATAAACATCTCTAGGGATTTCTTTACACTTCAGTGGCCGAGATTTTCTTAAAATATCTTCCGAAGACCCCAGTCCAACAGGTGTTGAGAAATTGTATGGTACTATTAAAATTATTCAAAATAGGCGCTTAATTTTACGTAGTGTACGTATATGCTTACTTGTAGTGGTGAAAGATAAGTTCTGGTGGTGAGTTCCTTGAGGAATTGAGGGAACTCCTCAATTCTTAGGAGTACAAATATACTAATTTGTGTATTAGACCATATAAAAATCAAGCAATAGAAGGAGAATTGTTCATTCAGACACCCCCTTTTGCGGACGGTGCGGACAGCTCACGACCGATATTTGTGGAACTCTCTGGGGGAGGCCTATGTCCAGCAGTGGACGTCAATTGGCTGATGATGATGATTACATTACTGCTGAATAAATTATCAAAACTTCGTTACGAGTTCGTGGTCCTGCCTGACTAACTCAATATCACTTAATTTGCAATATATCGTATTGTAGTTAACATCAAACGTATAGGTACGCTAAACTCACTCATATCACTTATTTACTCACTGACGTTCTAGTTCTAAGTTACCGACAGGGGTTGTATACAAATCGTAATCAAGCAGTGATCCCGGGAAGTGAAAACATTCTATAAATCCATGACAATACCGAATTATTTCTGTACCTAGCTGAGCACACAGAAATTTTAATTATCTAGCCGTGCGCCTGAGTAGATTTTCATAGCGCAGCTTTGCATTTCATAAACAGGCCAGGTATTCTCGTAAAATAAACGCAAGCCGGACCGTGCTCATTAGGACTTATCTGGCTGTAGGTAATGTTATATTTAGAATAAGCTGATATTGAAGTCCCGTGGAATGAAAAACCGTCGCTTTCCACTGACCCCTCGCCCCCGCGTTTTGTGTATTGAGACGTATAGCTTCCCACTCGTCTTATTCTGAAATTGGTGACCTGCATGAACTCTGCCTACTAGATTTACATATCGTTCTTTATGCCGACTTCATTTTTACAGAAGTTGCGAACAATGTAAACAAATCTTGTATTAAAAATATGTTTAATTTCCAATGTACGTCCTTGTTCCGTTGTTTTAATGAGTCATAAATTGTTTAACAAATATCAAGCGACCCGTTCGCTGGACTTTGGCAAAAGTTCTAAGTAGCAGTGGAGGGTATACAATATACATAATGTAGAGATTGAACGAGTTTTATAATACGAGAAGGAGACTTATCTTCAAACTTCTCTTTTATTTCTTGTCGTACTAAGGCGAATCTAATTGATTTTTCGAATACCAGTAGTGAATAGCATTTATCACTGGCCCAGCTGTATAATAGCTACTTGTAGAAAGAGAGAGTACTTATTTATAAATATCTCTTACCTTTTTCATAAAGGACATAACATTTGTAGGCAGCATGATGGGGTCCTCTCTGCACTGTTCGCATTAAACTTACATCACTGCACTTCACTGAACTTCACTGCACCGCCCTCAGTCGGGAATTAGCACGCTACCTCCGAAACACGACATTTTTTAAATAACCTAACGCCTTAAATATTAACAACTAACCACAACACTGTTTATATCACGCACTTCACAGTTTGGCACTTTCGAGCTCGATATTTAGCCTGAAACAAAAAAACGTCATGTTGTAGTAGCGTAAAACAAATAAAAGTTAGATATTAAATTAAAAATAGGTAGTTAATACATAACTCCAGTGTAGTTATATGAAATAAACATAGGTAGGTACATTATTTTATCTGCACATATTGTAACTGGGTACCTACTCCAATTTTGAACCATTTGGTTACAGAAAACGACTGCCGAATAAGACAACAAAATTCAGTAAAATTGCGGCATGATCGTAGCAATAGCAATACAAAATATCTGTCAACACGGTCACTAAATTCATAGATAATTTAGTAGTTTACTATCGTGTTATAATAGAGAGCTTTTCAGTCAAATACCGGCCACGAAGCTTGCTGAGGGGCCTTAGTAAGTTACGAGATTGGAAAGCTTGATTATTATAACACTATTGGACGCAATACTTTTTTCTACGAGTCAATAAAAATAAGGAAACAAATCTAATTGTAAATGGTGAAATAAAATACGCCGAAACGAAGTGCAGTTAGTGGCCGCTAGTTGATGTCTTTTTATTGCACGCGTTTCGTGTACAAAAAGCACCAGACTGACGATTCATATCATTTTAATTTTCGATGGGTACCTACTAAAATAGGGACCGACTTGAAATCGAGCTGCTTTTAATAGTTCTTCAATTTCAATGGATGGTTCTTAACATAAAAGTGGTGATCAGTTTATTCGTATTATTCACGTCCAATTTGAACAAAAAGTGTTTGGAAGGGATCGCTTTTTAAAATAGCGGTTGAATAAGTAATAAGACCGCCTGTTATCTATCTTAGTTAGATACCTATGTACCAAATCAATTATTTATTATGTTCGTTTATGCAGTGTACAGTGTATATATATTATTTGTTGATTTCGGTTTCTATCCAGTTTTAAAGATGACATATTTACATAGTAGATATAGGTACTGTGTATATTTTAACAGTAGACACTGTTAAAATATAGATTTCTTAGGATCACTTCTTGTTTCTTTTTCATTTTCTACAATCCGAGGTAGGCCCCACTAACCTGTTTTCGGAGTTAATACAGTGAGTGGATACCCCATACCCGTAGCTGAGCTGAACCACGAGTTGGAAAGTAAAGGATACGTTAGGTTTCAGCCGTAGGTATACTCGATACGTAATGCATTCTATCGCGCTCCCAATACGCGAATACGAACGGGATGGATAGAAAGCAAGTTCACGTTAATAATAACACGGCGGAAGCTCATGCTAAACTCACAAATGTCTATCGACGAAATCGTAAATTTCGACGAACTGTCTTTGCCAGTTCCATTACCTACGCCTTAATTAAAATGATAGAATCTGATACTTGAAAATTTACACGTTCGCGGTAATTTGTACAAACACATGGCATGGTGAAAGGGCGTATTCAGCAACAGGTCTACTACCGTGAAAATCGAAATTCGCAAATTTCGAGGATTGTTCTCTGTCACTCAAACGAAGGCGTCTTTAGAGTAAGAGAGATAAATCATTTACGAAATTCGTTTTTCGCGGTAGGGCCGCTAGTCCTACTTTGTTCATTAGGCGAGTATCTTTCTTTCGTCTGTAACGAATCGCTTACGTAAATATCTTCATGCGATTCAAATTATTATTAAAACCGGTCCGCACCGCACGCTTTGTCTTCGTTGTCATTTCACACCCGGAAACGAACAGATTATTCGTGCACATTAACTCAAGAGCAATTAAAACGAATATATCTGATATGAGTTGATATGAATTATAATTATGAAGGATATTTTGTTAAAATGAAGTCCACATGTTGCCCGTTAATTATGCATATTTATATCGATTTATGGTATCTACTAACACAGATAATTACTTATTTAACCATGAATATACATGAAATACAACTATGAAAACGGATAAACTCGCGTATATTAATTAACATTAACTTCATTCCGACGTTTCGAACACTTTACAGGGTTCGTGGGAAACGTGTAGGTATAGTACCCGGTTAGACAGTAAAGTTTGCACATTGGTCTCTGGAAAGAGACTCGGCATCATAAAGCGATGTCCCTTTCGAACTTATAAGAAAGAAGAAAGAAAGAAAAACATTTATTTGTGACGCTTACAGTACAAACATAAACATAGGAAAATAAAAAAATAAAAAATAAATTAAAATATAATAAAGTAAGTGGTGTGTGGTGTGCATCACAAAATGGACCCAACTCAGCATATTGCCGACTGAGAAATCGGCGCTGGTCTTCCGTAGGGCCCATTCAGTGATGCCACGACAGATAACACAAAGAGTTACAAACATTAAACATTAAAACAAAACATTACCACATAACAACATAAAAATAATTAAAATTATTAACCAAATACAAAGATATGAAACACTTTTTTATTTTTCATTATCCATGAACGCGACCATATCACTGACCATATCACTTATGTGACGTTTATGCAATATTATTTGTCTCTTTCTAATAACCGATGTGCAAACTTTATCGCCGGGTACAAACAGCAACACTCCTAACGGACCATTAAAGACAGAGCAGAGAGAAAATGAATGAGATAAATATATTTATATTATGTCAACTTCAAATTAAATAATACACGGAAATGTTGATTGTTCGCAACTTGGTCGAATAATACAAATCGGGTAATCTTATGAGACTGGTATCACGACTTCGGCCGAACTCTGCTGACCAATGGGGCAGGCATTGCTACGGTTAACCAATGATCGCTCGCGGTTTCTTCAGAAGGTGACATTACCATGGTTACGTAATAACAAAAATCGAGATTTTTTCCGGAAGCTGACGTTACTATAGTTACGTTATATATAACATCCGCTTTAGTCCTGGAGACGTCAATCTAACTTCAGAGCCGGTAATTTGACTGCTAAGCTGCTATGTAGAAATTTTCGTTCATTTTCCTTTCAACGGCTGTCACTGTCAGATATTTTTTCAAAGTTAGAATTTCAGCCAGAAACTATCAAGTCTCTATTAAACATTTGTATGGCTACTGACAGATTAAAGGATTATAGGTAGACTGTCAAACGTCTATCTACCATATTTCCACAAAGGTTACATGAGTATTCAACTAACGTCAACTAAGAGATCTGATGAATTATAATAAAGACAGCAATAGCATTTGTCTCTGAAAAAAATAATTTAAAATTGCCTGATAACATGGCTATTTGTAAAAATATCTTGACTTGAAAAAATACCTCGCCTATTAATGTCAGATAAATCATGGCATCCGATTTGAAGAAACCATGATTAAATTATTAAACGGTTTTAAACAAATCTACGAAGAACTGTCGTTATCCAGTTTCCACTAGGAACAACGACATCTAGCGTCTAATCATGGCCGATAGCTAATTCTTAATTTTCGTAGACGAAGGAACTTTTATTATGTCAACTAGTTTTCAAATACTGAAATTTTGACCCAACAAAGATTCGATGACATATCATCGGGGACCATCGGAAATATCGCGATCGTGCCTACTAACGAAAAATACCGAACCCATAATATTACACGACCAAATTGCATCCTTTGCCAAGTGGCTCAACATTCCTATGTAACTGACATGTGATGTGACTGTGTGATTCTCTTTCATGCAATATTTCCAATTTCTGAAGTGTATACCTAGCTGTGTTGCTGTTTGTACTGTAAATATAAATTAATTATTAATTATGTCGGAGACATGCTTCAGTCGTCGCGGAGCTGTGCGACACGTCGAGTGTCGAACATTAGAATATTCTTATTTGCAATGTTTAAAATTAATTTGTTAAGAATTCGATATCTAGAAAACGATAAGCAATGTTTTGCTTGGATTGGTCTTTGCTTGTTCCATGCAGGTAGACATTAACCGTCATATTGGGATCTGCCTATGAGCAGGTAGTTTATGACCTGACAGTATAAAAGGTCACTAGCGTTGTTCATGGATGCATTCGCATTCGCGCGTTAGACTTCAAAGCATTCTGATTCACGTGTTAGACTTAGAAAGTCATTCTTCCTGACGAAAGACTTTATTTCTTTGTGTTTTGATATTAGTGAAGCATGGATTCAAACTTAGAACTCTCCAGTCATTTTCTATGTTGTTTAATCATGTTTTAATTAATTATGTTTCAAGTGTTACCTATTGTGATTATCTAAAATTGTAAATACCAATGATTTGAAAGGATTACAATACAACCCGCTGAGTTTCTTCCTGGTTCTTCTCAGACAGTGGTTTAACTCTTGCGAACCAGAGTAATAAAAAAACATAGTAAGTCATGTGTGTTGTGTTTCAATTATGAGTCCATGCCTACGTGCGTAGATGTGCAGATAGCTAAAATCCTACCCCTCTTAGCTAGGCTGTAGTTAGGGGGTATCCCGTCATCAGCAAGTGGGATCACCAAGCTCACAAAACAGTGAGTGCTGGTAATGTATCACATGTAAACGGTAAGGTTTAAAATCGACAACAGTTTGTAAGGTAATGATTATTCACAATTTTTGCAGTTTGCTTTGAGTCGTGATTTAAATAACTGCCTTGTTCTTTCGTGATTTCTGTTGTAACAATGGGTACCCTACCGTTCAGAAAAATAAAAACAGTAATTGTAGTAATTTAAAATGATATCATGGCCTATACTTGTTACTTTCTTAGTTTTGAAATACTAGCAGTTCTGAAATTCGTGCAGATAACTTTGTTTTGTAGTGTGCCAAAAAATAATTCTTGATCGTGATAAACATTTTCAATCCATGCCTGTTGTTAAAAGTTTTCTACGCGTGTGAAATTACCGTTACAGATGTTCAACTTCAAGATCAACAAGATCACTGTGAGAGTGGTCTGCGTTTTCGTTCGTGATGACTATGCTGTGGCGATGAAACGAGCGCAATATCTTGCGATATGTCCAAGAAATTAAGGACTGGTGACGCCAACTCTTTGGTTGTTTTGGAGCAACGGAAATAAAAGGACAGGTTTCGTTCCAATTGTTTTAATGAAAAATTCGAAGTAGTCAATTTAAAAATAATTAACCGTTGACATTTGTTTGTAACGTTAGTTTTTGTGTTCTCAAAACGTTTAATTATTAGCAAGATTAACTTGGTTGTAGTAAAGTAAAGCCCATTATTATTTTCATGACAAGTGTAAGCAGATACCAATACTCTAACCTCAACTTTTTAGTCTCGTGATGAGGTTAAGCGTGCAAAATATCTCTGTGATGAAACTGATACCGTACAAATTGATATTTTCAGTTCACCGTGTTGAACCAGAGCAACCTGCCGGCATCATGGCTGTTGCTGTCATCGTGTCCCGACGGCATAGCAGAGGATGAAGACTGGTGTCGCTGCCTCCTACCGTGAACACGTGGTGCAATGCATGGTGTGTCTACACCATTACAACAGAGACGTTGTTAATCCGGTGAGAAGTTCACATTTTGTTTGGCTATTTGAGCCCTGAGCTAATTGGTGAAACTAACGTTGTAACAGTCTTCAAGGGCTTTTACCCTTTTTAGTGCATAGAAATTTAAAAATTTGAGCAAGAAATACAAAATTAAAACTAAATTAGACAGCAATGTTATAGTTACGCAAGTTTAAAATAAACAAGTTTTATTAAAAGCATTGAGATCTGTTATTATAATTTCCTAAGGGTGATGATGATGATGATGGTGATCGCTATAACCTAAAATCATTATATTCGAGACGTACTTACAAAACGCGCATGGTCGATTTAGGGATCAGAGCTTGACTGACGAAATTGAATTAGATTTAGAAGTTTGTTCAGATCAGTGTCAATCTGATGAAGATTAAGTTTAGATGGTGATGTGACCGTACCAGTGGTTGATGTGTAGCCGTAGCTCAGTAGAAATAGGTATCTGTTTACAGTCCGTGAGTACGCGGTAGGCCATCAACCCTGGCGGAGGTCGGGTTTCGTGTGAAACCATGAGTCCGAGGGTGAACTCGGCACGGGCGGTCCATGAGGGACGCGCATTGAGTGCAACTGTTAGTTGCCGGGCTATGTGTAGCCATGAGTCCGAGGGTGAACTCGGCACGGGCGGTCCATGAGGGACGCGCATTGAGTGCAACTGTTAGTTGCCCGGCTATGTGTAGCCGTGTCACATCTGAAACTTAATCGTAGTTGTGAGTCGGACATTTGCTGAGTCCGCATTTGAACTTGCTACTTAGTAATCAGTATAGCTCTGAGACCTAAATTGTGATGTTAGTACTTACTCAATGAAAGTACAATACTGAATTTTAGCGCTTTGTTTTCCGTAAAACAGTTAATAAGATAACTACAGTTTTGTTTTCACCTTCACTATATCATGTTTTGTGTTTTGTAATTCTTGAAATTAATCAATTAGTTTGCAAACGTGAAATGAAACTTTTTACAATTTTGTTGGGTTCAGTTTTCTCAGACTACATACACCATTTATCATTCGTAGTCGTAGGTGTAAAATCGGATCTATTTTTCCGTCTCAATGCGGCCACGATTGTGAGTGGCGTGCGTTTGGTTTAATGGTGTATGTGGTCAAGGCGTTTAGATTGTGCGACAGCCATGGAGGTGGTTGTTAAGACTCAGTTGCTGGGTGTAGCATCTGGAGTATTGTAACTGCTGTGAGTACTGCAACCCATTTGTTGGTTTGTTGAAGTGTTTCATTTGACTATTGTAGAACTATGTCGGTTACTGGCTAGTAAAGTAGTAAGAAGTTAATGACTGGTTAAAATTCAAATTACAAAGTGGTTTATTTAATTTTCTGTTAGTAATGTGAGTACATAGGTACTCATTGGAAACTTAGAGTTTTGTTTTCCGTAAAACGGTTATTAAGAAAACTACAACTTTAGTTTCGCTTTTATTTTTACCATTTTGCGTTAGAATTGGTAATGCCACGAAAGAAGTTATTGTTGTTGAATGTGAAGAGGTGACACAATGGTGTGTCACAATGTCAGTTTACGATGAACATAAGACTTGTGTTTTCTTAATTTTGATTTTAACTGGTAACTAAAACTGAGCATTTTGGTGGCACTATCAAAATTGTCTAAGAAATTTTAAGTTCATAATAGTTTAATACAGATAACATTTTATTGTTAATGAAAATGCTAGAAAGCCAAGTACCAATTGATGTAGATAAAGATTGTTGTGGCATGAAGGACGAGGATCTCAGTTCGGTTGGTGACCATACCAGAGGCCTGATCGTAGCCGTAGCCCGTTAGAAATCGGTGTCTTTCTTTGGGTAGTCCGTGGGTACGCGGTGCATGATAAAGCTCTGGTGGAGGTCGGGTCTTGTAGAGACCGTAGAGTCATAGGGTTGACTCGGCGTTCCCTTGGGGATGCGCGTAGTGTGTGGTTATGTGATAACCAATAGGCCACGAATGAAAGACCTGCTTCCGAAAGTTTGCCGTTATGTGTTTTACGTAAAAGGTGGCTATGAAAGCCAGGTGGTACTTGTCTAGTCTTGCATTTAAATTGGTGGTAGTTAATTTACCTTAAATGTGATCCTAAATTCAGTTGCTAAGATTAAAATTATTTTCCTTGAGTTGATTTTACGTAGACAGAAAAATTGGTCAGGAGTGACCGAGTGGTGACAAAAACTACTGGTGTACATGTTTGTTTCAGATACAAGCGAGGACGCTTGTCTTGTCAGTTTGGCCGTGTCGGAGACATGCTTCAGTCGTCGCGGAGCTATGCGACACGTCGAGTGTCGAACATTAGAATATTCTTATTTGCAATGTTTAAAATTAATTTGTTAAGAATTCGATATCTAGAAAACGATAAGCAATGTTTTGCTTGGATTGGTCTTTGCTTGTTCCATGCAGGTAGACATTAACCGTCATATTGGGATCTGCCTATGAGCAGGTAGTTTATGACCTGACAGTATAAAAGGTCACTAGCGTTGTTCATGGATGCATTCGCATTCGCGCGTTAGACTTCAAAGCATTCTGATTCACGTGTTAGACTTAGAAAGTCATTCTTCCTGACGAAAGACTTTATTTCTTTGTGTTTTGATATTAGTGAAGCATGGATTCAAACTTAGAACTCTCCAGTCATTTTCTATGTTGTTTAATCATGTTTTAATTAATTATGTTTCAAGTGTTACCTATTGTGATTATCTAAAATTGTAAATACCAATGATTTGAAAAGATTACAATACAACCCGCTGAGTTTCTTCCTAGTTCTTCTCAGACAGTGGTTTAACTCTTGCGAACCAGAGTAATAAAAAAACATAGTAAGTCATGTGTGTTGTGTTTCAATTATGAGTCCATGCCTACGTGCGTAGATGTGCAGATAGCTAAAATCCTACCCCTCTTAGCTCGGCTGTAGTTAGGGGGTATCCCGTCAATTATATAATTATTTACGTTTAATAACTTAAGTTAAATAAAGTAATAAAATAACGTAAACGTTAATATTAATTTTCGCGTGATATACTTATAATTAAACTAAGATTATTTAAGACAAATTCCATCAGTGTGCTAACTACTAAATTTAATGCACTTCATTTTGTGGATCTGCTTCCAAATCCTCCCCAGGCAAATGGGGTAAATATTTTGGCAGCACAAGTAAATTATTAAATCACGCGGTAAGTCGATTACTAGAGCTATCTTGGGCAGCAGCCCGCTGCGCCGGATTACGCTAAATAAATTGGAGTTTCTTTTACAAATTGAGACAGAAAACTTATTTGTTTAATAAGTATTCTACGATTTTGATTTATTTATTTCGAAATATTAAATTCCATTATAAATTATAAACATAAGATGATCGTCAATATTAATATGTAGTAGTTAGATTAATAGATTTATTTAATCTATGTACATAAATTGTAGTTTTGAAAATAAATATATTTAAAAAAAAAATGTAGTTATGTTCATGCAATGTCATGAAATTATGAAAATTACAATAAATAAATTACTATTATACTTAGTTGTATTATAGTTTGACTTGTTTTCTTGAACTCAAACTCAATAAAAACTACCTATTTGCAATGTTAAATATCTATCCCAGAACGAGTTAAATACTAGTGGTTTAGATTTTAAAATGGAAATTGTGTTTGTTTTATGTGGCTACCCTCAATGTTTTTATTATCAGCCTAGTTCCATCCGATTTATATAATGTAGTGTAGGTTGGTAAGCTATGTATACAGGTTGTAAGTCTAATACAGGCGAAGCTCTTAACGGGTGTTAGTTTAGGTTAGGACATAATAAGTAAGGTGTTATTCCCACCTGTTACCACCAACTTGACACCAGTGGTAACAACTGGGATTTTTTTCCCACCTGTTACCACTGGGAACAACTGGGAATTAAAATTCCTAACTGTTACCACCCAGTAGTTACCACCAAATATTTTAGTGGTAACTAGTGGGAAAAAAAATCCCAGTAGCTAACCGCCAAGTACTCTGGCTACCGTCAAGTACACAAAATAGTTCGAAATAATTTTTTTTAAAGTACTGTATAAGCACTATTCATGATTTTTTTCATATTTTTGGACCTACGGATCAAAAGTTAGAGGGGGGGGGGGACACCATTTTTTTTCTGGGGCGATTATCTTCGAAAATATTGACTATAGAAAAAAACTTTCTTTTAAGACCCTTATTCTTTTTAAGAGATCTTATTCTTTCCATGATACCCCACACTATAGGATTATATCAAATAAAAAAAATCATCCCCACTTCACCAGTCGGGGAGAATTTTTTGAAACCTGTACCATATTAAAGATTTCTAGTATTAACGGCCACTGAGCTATGCTGCGAACAGACGGACATGGCGAAACTATAAGGGCTCCGTTTTTGCCATTTTGCTACGGAACCCTAAAAAGAGCTCGTAATCCATGATTACACTGATGTATTCCACGCCTGGTTTAATTAATCGCCCGTATTAGATTTACACGCGGTATAATACTAATGTAAATAATGTAAAAAAACCGGCCAAGAGCATGTCGGGCCATGCTCAGTATAGGGTTCCGTAGTTATTCAAAAAAGCCCACTGTTCATGTTTTTTTTTTCAAATTTTTTTGGACCCATGGATCAAGAGTTAGAGTAGGGGCACATTTTTTTTTATTCTCGAGCGATTATCTCCGAAAATATTAACTTTAGAAAAAAACTTTCTTTTACCACCCTTGTTCTTTTTAATAGACCCATTGAATGATATCCCACACTATGGGATTACAGCAAATAAAAAAATCATCCCCACTTCACCAGTTGGGGAGGTACCCGAAAAAAAAATCTAGTTTTTATTCTACCACTTTGTTGGCATGATTAATATGTGTACCTGTACCAAATTGCAGCGTTCTAGTACTAACAGCCACTGAGCTATGCTGCGTACAGACGGACAGACTGACAGACGGCCAGACAGACATGGCGAAACTATAGGGTTCCTTGTTTACTACGGAACCCTAAAAAGCTTCTTCACAATCATAAATTTGGTTTATGATGTGGAAGATAGAGTTAATACGAAATGGCTCATTATATTATCACGTCCAATGTATAGCATCTTTTATTCTTCAAGATCATGTCGGGCCATGCTCAGTGTAGGGACTGTAGGGTTCCGGTTAGTTAATCAAAAACGGCTGGACTGATTAAAATAGTTTTATTTTAATAGTTCGATTTTACATAAAACTATGAAAACGGGTACCTAAACTCGCGTAGGTATTATTAATTAGGTGACTTTAACTTCATCCCGACGTTTCGAACACTTTACAGTGTTCGTGGTCTGATTTGATGTGTAATCCTCGCGGTAACCGAAGAAAATATTAGTTTGACTTTATTTGAAGCGATTATGTCCGAAAATATTATAGGCTTAAAGTAAAACCTTGTTTTTGGGGCCCTGATTTCTGATTTCAGCTCCCAATTTCACTTGCACTTTGAGTGGTGGTGTGGAACCATCTTTGGCAGTCCAGCGAGCAAAGCAGCGAGTATTTATGGAACCTTTGGGCCAGGTGCTTACCATGCGTAGGAAATAGGGTTGATGCTTTTTTTGTTTTTAAAATTATTTTTATTTGAGGACAATGATGACGAAGCATGTTGCAGATATTTAATTATTATATGCATGATCTTTTGACGAAACCTGTGGTGGATGTTTTGATGTGAAATTTAGACTTGAGTAGGTAGGTACCTACTTAATTATAAAGTAAAAAAAAATCAACACTAAACAGATTGCAATTCTATGTATAGATAGGTACTAGCGACCATAGAGTATATTGAATAATGGTGTACTAGCGACCCCGGCTTCGCACGGGTACTATACCTACATATAAACCTTCCTCTTGAATTACTCTACCTATTAAAAAAATCTCATCGAAATCCGTTGCGTAGTTTGAAAGATAGCGTACATAGGGACAGAAAAAGTGACTTTATTTTATACTATGTAGTGATTACATGCTATTTTATTGTTTTTTACACAGGCATTTGAAAATATGATCCTTAGCCTACAATTTGACCGTGTCGTTTATCTTTTGGCCCGAACACATGATATTAGAACCAGAACTTGACCAGCAAATATATATACCTACATATACCAGTTTTATTAATAACATTTATTTTTATGTTGAAATACATTCAAAAATATTAAAAAAAAAAAATTTTTTTTCTCAAAAATGACAAAACTCGTGTAACATCTTTTGTTTGTTTTTACATCAAAAATGCGTGATGAAATTTTTTTGGGTTATAAGAGCCCACGGAGTATATTAGCCTGGTTTAGTATCCCACTGCTGGCGTGCTGGGCAAAGGCCTCCACTCTTTTCCTCCATAGCAAATATCTCATAAAATAAATATTTATAAAAACTTATCTTAATAATCTACACAATAGAGACATTTGTCTAAAATCTTAACTGAAATGAATCAGGGAAATAAATAAGTACATTGTGCATCTAGGTAGGTAATTACGGCATTACAAACGACAGTGTTAGAAGCCCGACGCCGTAGGCGGAAGGCTTTTATTGACTCGAGTTAGTATACCGCTTACCGACCGTGATGCATACAATGTTTTTCATCACCCTTGCGGACAAAAATATATTTTTGAGAAAACTGAAATTCCTTATTAAATTCCCTAGAATAAAAAACTGAAATTCCTTCGGGATTTATAAAAAACAATAGGAGAGGCCTATGTCTAGCAGGGGACTGAAATACTCTGTTGTGTGGTGTGGCGGATTGACCTACAATAGAACCATTTTTAGTGGTCAGGTGTGTCACACACATATACCTCTGTACGTATTAAAATGGAGAATAAAAAAAAGCAGTAATGTAACATATTTTTATTACAATTACCATTTTCGTCCAAAATTTCAATCATCACAAACCGCAAAAAACTTAATTGAGAACTAATAAGTAGATGCATTATTGTTACCTATAAATGTTTGAACATAACAACACATACAGAAACACCATTCAAATAGGTATTGTTTAACCCACCTATTAAAATTAACAATAATATTAGATACTATTGATCATATCACAATATATACTAAAAAACTAGAGGGCTTCACAGGTTTCACCTTTCTTGTAATGTAATTTTCTTTTTGGTTTATCAAGTTATAATTATTACAAAGTTAAGTATTTTGCATCAGTTATGCTTTTTAATTTTAGGCAGTTTGTCATTCTGTAGTCACATTCCGTTTCATAACCAGATTTGCTGCGTTTTCATAATTATATATGATTATCCATGTTTAGTAGTATAAAAAACCCATTACACCAAAATAATCAAAACTGTAATATCCCAATAGCTTAAATTTTCAAATAGTACCTATATAAAATTAATTACATTTACTTATATAATTGAATTTACTATACGAAAGAGTGTAACTGAAGAGAAACATATGACCTAATAACAATGGAACTCGTAAAATGTACATTACTTACAGTAAAATAAACTTATTTCCTTCTGTAAAAGGCAGTTTTTACATTATATATTAACAGACCATCAAAAGAATGGCTCAGTGGCTACTTGAGTAAGTGACATTGCCAAGGATATAGAAATTTTTAAAACAGGGCATGCTCTACTGAAATGGAACTTAACTAAAGCTGTAGTCACACAATGGAATGAGATTTGAATATTTTATCATCAGTAAGATATGAAACATGGGTGCTGCTAAGATTGTAGTACAAGACAATGAACCAGATGAGAAACACTATCCCACTTTCAAAATTTCTACAATGCCAAAGAGCAAGGTAATTGTCTTTTTTAATTCAAATATAGATTTGTTTTTCGAATATTGGTCATAAAATTGTAGGATAAATAGGAATTACAATGTCCCAATTTATAGTTGGCAAAGAACAAATGGTGTTACTTACACTAAAAGTATTTTTAAATGATAAACTAATATTAATTTTGTGTATATTTTGTAATTTGTATTGCCAGTTAGCTTCACTAAATTATATTGTGACTGATTGGGTCTTATTCTAAAATATAGTTATATTATTGATTCATTAATTAAATATTTTGGAAATTCAGCTTTAAAATACTTTTGTTATGGCACAAGAGTGATCTTGAAATTTGGTTATAAAAAGTACAAAGCATAAGATTGATTTTATATGTATTTGATTAGTGAAGCTAATGAAGCAAATTATATCTATTACTGCATTTATGCAAGATATTTTCATTAAATACATTCTTCAATAAGTGACTATTTTCAGTTAGAAATCTCAAGTTACTAATTTCTGGACTTAATATTTTTGCAGTTAACAATAAGACATACTTAAATAGTCAAGTACTCACTGAATGAGCTGACTCACAAGGAAATTGCTGCACAAGCTTCTCGTCCAGTGGACAGGCATTCAATTGAGACAAAAGTATGAGCAGCTGCATGCTCAGCAAAATGAGCGAGACATGTATACACTGACCACTCCTCTTCTAGTAGCAATTTTCTTATAACC
>JALPQI010002058.1:0-117095 GCA_025490895.1 Thaumatotibia leucotreta | reverse complement strand
TGCCCTATTAACGTCGCACATTTATCGAGCATAAAAGGCGTAAAAATGACGGTAGTTCTCCCGTTGTACGGCTTTGGGATCTTTATTTGCGAAAAGACATTGTTTTATGCGAATATTATGCGAGTTCCGACTTTTTGGACGTAAGGAACGTTTGTAAAGGAAGCTTACCGGAGATTAAATAGTGCTGTAATGATGATATAAAGAAGGGTGATTTTAATTAAAACGTAACAGGGATTTTGCTACTGGGTAGAACAGGATGCTTAGCCAAGTTGCCAATCGCTAGCGCTTCCTAGCGCATCGTAGTTTTCCCTCTCTGTCACTCCTTCATAATAGTGCGACAAAGAGGGAAAACTACGTTGCGCTAGCAAGCGCTAGCGATTGGCAACTTGGCTAAGCACCCAGGAACCACGGAAACTAGCCGTACCTTTTCTTGCGACCGCATCCAAAAATATAACGACTGTGTTGCGATCCTTGTGACTCGGACATACATTTTGACAATATGCGGCCTTACCACGAACTTCGTAATTCGCGTATTTCGAAGATTTGTCTGTGCCTCTCTAACCTCGTAAGGCCCAACGTCCTATTTTTAGGACAATAAAATTTACTCATAACTGCCCGTGACGTCATATTTTTCAAAGAAATTTTATTTTATTTTGTAGGTCCCAAAATTAAAAATAGCATGTCCTTTTTTTAGGACACTGGGCTATTATTACACTTGTCCTAAAAATATAATGGGCCTTACGAGGCTAAATGTCCCTTTCATAGGAGTGGGGAGTGGGTCTCATTCCTTCACATAGTGAAATACGAGTTATACGGCATCAACACAACCAACGCAGTAATGAGTAATCTAGTTAGCGCTTGTTGTATACACGATTCGTTTCGTTTGTAATAATGTCATCAGTGTACTTCAACAAGCGTACTGGCTGGGTTTCATTCGATTGGCAGAGATTGTTTTACAACCATTTGCATCAAAGGCAAATGATTTGTCAACAACGTGCTTTCAATTTATTTGAGAACTAAATAAAGAAGATAAATACTTAACTTACTTAATAAATACTTTTAAAAACTCGAGCATATTCAACACTTGAAAATACATAGGTCGAGGTATGCATCAGACTATGGTAGGTACCGGGCGCTTTAGACCAGGCTTGATTTTAATTTTAATTTTGACTAACTTTAACTAATTATTTTTTTAACACGGTGAATCAACTTGTAAATCCCATTTTGAGGCAGTATGAAAACAATTACTGATATAAAATTAGAAACATGAATTAATTAGATACGAGTACGTTTTTGGATTTCATACAATAATCCATTTTTTGCTAGCCTCCGTAGCTTAGTTGGCAGTGACCACGGAATAATAAAAACGTGGTAGTGACCCCTGCCAACGATGGTGGAGATTCTGGGCTCGAATTCCAGCAACGGCATTATTTGTATCGTGGCTGTGTGTGTATTTTAAGAATTGCCCATTAAAAAATTGAATAGAAATATTATTACGTATTATACGTGTTTTCATTGATTTCCCTTAAATTGGACAGGTTACTTGGGACATTAATAGAAGTTGTCTGGTATATCGGCTTTTATTCATTTCGTAAAAAAATAATTTTTCGTTTTCATACATAATAATTATAATGGCAAGTGTAAGAAAACTTTAAGAATAAGATCTCAGGTGACTGACGGCACATGTCAAAATATTTAAGTTTCATTAGGATGTAATAAAGGTTGTAATACACTTGTTCAGTCATTAAACTTATTTTTTTAATAACTCAATAACAGTAACAGTTAAGATACTAGTTTCTTAGAGAAATTGATTATTTTTTACCTAAATAAGCTTCCTTTCTTTTAACGGAAATCAATAAAAACACGGTGTATAAGTTAAAATAATGGATTGTGGATCTCATTACGGAGACATCAATTAAAACGGAATCATGCCGCTAAAGCTGTTTCAATTAATGAATAATACCCATTAGTAACGAGAATTGTCAGCGGACATCAATTCCGATGGCGTACGATTGCAAAACGTTGTGGTAAACATGCCATTCCTCGTACCCTTGGTAAAACAACGCCACATCTGCAAAAAGTCAAATGTTCAGGAGAGAGGTTTAAAGATTGCGAAAGTGTATTTTGAGGATAACTTTTTCAATTTTGAAGGAAACTTTATGAAATTTTGCATATGTAATTTGGTTAACAAAACTAACTGAATGCTTTATATTGCATCTTATTTAATACATTACTTTTGAAAATAGTATAACGCATGTGTACATATATGGCATTGTTTTACCACATACTAGGTGACTTATGTGATCATCCGTCGTTATTTGATGAAAGAGTATGTATCGCAAGTGCACATGTAGCATTGTTTTACAAAGCATCCTATGACGCATGTCGCAATAGGTCGTTTTTCTATTGAAAATCATCAAATTTCCCCTAGCAAAAGGATATTGTTTACAAGAAATAGGCCATTCTTAATGTAAATAACTCAATCGCGTGTAGCAAAACCCGCCGGGGGTCAAAAATATATTCATAAATGAGGGTTCGATACCAAATAAAAAAGTGTATTTTTAAACAAAATTATCATTTTAATAAGAATATTAGTACACAAAAATAAAATTCACTAGTAATCTGAAGTAATAACCAAAAATAATATAGAATACCTCGAATTCTAGTCACATTTCTTCAAATTAAACAATAAAAAATAAGGAGCCCTAATTCTTATGTCGCGTCTCTAAAAGTATAAAACTTTCTACATTACTCGTACATGGAATAAAAGTATAGTAATAGATTATGTCACGTATATTAATTAAGTTAATTACATCCCGACGTTTCGAACACTTTACAGGGTTCGTGATTTACGGGTGAGTGACAGTGAAGGAAATTGTATGCATCTACCTCCATGAAAATAAGACCATAATTAAAAAACTGCCCACATACAATATATACTAGACCACAGACAGTCGGTAAACTTTAGGGGTGGTTGTATATAGGTACTAAACTGGCAAGTTTAATTTTTGCTAGTAATTCATGATATGTATTTTTAAAATAAAGACAACAAATAAATTATCTACGCCGGTTCTAATCCCACAACTCGGACCTGAGAAGAAATCCTTTCCTTTGTATTATCAGGAAAGTATCCCAATTTTGGAGCCAGCAAGAAACTCAGTGGGACGCTGGGACGTATTTTTTTTTTCAAAAAACATTAAAATCAACATGCATCGGACCAAAACATACAATTTTAAATAACATTAAATTGAAAATTAATTTGGAAAATAATACTGCCTGTACTAAAAAGCCTAACGTCAAACTCATCATCCTCACAGTCGATCAGTATGTTCCTTTATCAGACGAACTACCGAATCCCAAGCTGGTGGTAGAGAATAGCATTTTTCTATCCTTTTCAAGTTTGGATATTACATTATCTCAATGGGCTCGCGCAGCATTCTGGGAACGTTTATCTTCTTCTTAGTGAGAACCAGAGGCTTGTCAAACTTTATAGAATTATTTGCTCTATCTATGGCCATGTTCCCAGACTACAGACTGTGGTAGACGGTGCTTGATATCGGCAGAGCACCTTCAACCCTAATCTTCACCTTCAACGCTTCGTGTGCCCAACATATTAAAGGCTACATTTACAGTCCAGCTTATACATTCCTGTATGCTTAGCACATGATTGGTATGTCAGTATGACGCCGCGAGATAGATTTTCCATCTTTACTAACTATATGAATAAAAGAGGGATGGATAGTAGACTAGAGATAGATATCGCGGCACATATTGTCGCACTCATCCTGTGCTAAGCCTACTGCACTCTTTAAATGGGTGTTACATTTTACAAGCCTCACAAACTGTGTTATCTTCTTCATCAGCTTGAATAGTACATTACCACAAAATCCGAGAAGTAAGGTCTTGCAGGCCTATATGAAGCCTGCAAGCCTTTTCCGGCTGAAGCTTGTATAGTGATTTTCTCAAACTTGTAATGAAATAAAAAAGGAAATGTTACTAGTCAGTTTCATTGATTCAAATCTGTCATACTTCGACGTTTAAAAATAAAAGAAAGGTGTTTCGCCGGCTGAAGCCTGACATTTAAATCATTGTTCGCTGGTAGTACCCAAAACTAAGTACTTCCTTGATTGATTTGAGGTACGTCATGTAAAAATTTCATTGCAAGTGTAAGAAAATAAGTTTCAATAGAAGTACGTTTCGTGATTCGGCCGACCCTATAACCCCGCCAACAAGAGGCAGAATGTTGAAGAGTTCAGGTTTTGGTCAGAATATATAACGCTTTGTGTCTCCATCTTTGGTAGTATACTGCGGTAGTAAGCGTTTTCGTTGATTTTAGAGACAATAATTTCGACCCTTTAAGTAACTGTCTTGTTTCTCCTCTCAGGACCGTCGGTAGGTCTATATCCGATTCATGGCTCTCATTTAAAATAGCATAAACATTATACTTCATAATTTTCACCACCTAGGGAAGGCATTGTAGTATCATTTTTATGGCCTCTGGACGGCATTGAAGTAACAGATGTAGCTGGAGACATGTCTCATAGCGAAGTTAAACATTGATGAGCTTGAGCAAATGTCCTCGCAATATTTCTGGTGCATTTTTGTTTTAGGTATGCTATCTGTATTGAAGGCAAAACGTTTCCGAGAAAGAGGTGTGTGAAACAACTCCTTTGTTGATGATGTTTAGCACATCTGCAAAGCTAAATTGCTCAGGGTATGGCATCGAAGTATTTCTTCATCAGATGGCATGCGCGAAAACTCCGCAACAGCTTATGAAATTTAAAGTAACACGTAAAAACTCAATATACTTGTATTTTTAAGGAAAAAGTTTGCAGTGTGTAAAAAAAAATTAAAGTTAGAGTAATTAGGTTAAAAATGTGTTAATACAATTACGTAGGTATACTATACAATTAATACATAAAAAAACTTTAACGTTTATACAGTTAATATGTATTTTTAAGCATTTAAAGTTTTTAAAAACGACGCAAGTTAGACTATAACCTAATAAAATGACGTAAGTGCACGTACATCACTAACAATTCCGTTATATAATGCAGCATCTTGACAAGCGACTGTGAAGATTTTGTAGAATACAAGCGCAAGTGAACATAAGATCACCCTTTAAAAAATCTTGAATTTACGTAAAACGCATAGCATAACATACCATAGTATATATTAAATTAGTTTAAAATATTTTTTTATTCACATATCATTATCCGGAGAAAAATATCGTATATGAACATGCGACGGGTCATTTTATGGCAATAATTAGCACCCAAACAGCAGTAAGTGCACATACGTTTGTTTTGCACAAACATATCTAAATAGCATTTAAAATAACTCACCATTGGAGATATCATTTCCCGTTTCCATTTTTGTTAATTTTGATTCAACATACGACACATAATAAATGTCCGAGAAAAATGACGTATCTGATGTTACGATTGCGCGCGCGCCACCGTTAGCGACGTAAAACAACGAAGCATTTGCACAAGTAGGACCACAAATCACTTACGTCGTTTTCCGCGTAAATTATCTCTGAAACTAAATAACTTAGAATAAAAATTGTTTTCGTATAATGATAAACGCATCTTTTAAAGGCTATTTCCGTAATAAAAACACTTTTGACGGATGATCACATGTTGCGTTATTTGACTAAGGGTGCGTCCTGACCGCTACACTTGTTGGGCCTTATCCACATTTGGAGATCAATTATTCCAACTTGTGATACTTAAACTTTAAACGGTTACCTACTATGTTTTGTTACTGATTTAATATTGACCTTGAATAAACTTGCCTATAGTTGCCGATTTCTGAGACTAAACTTTTGACAGTTATAGATTAATCCTTATTAATATGAGGGTAAGACTTTACCATTTTTCCTATACTCTTAACGTCCTGTACGAGTATAAGGCTGATTTCTAAACTGTCATTATGTATCTAGTCTGTTCATTCTTAGATATCTGCAACTATAATTTTATTGGTAGAAGCATTGGTACCATGATTTATCAAGTAACAGATGCGTTAGGTTTTATTCGAAAAGTAAATCATTCTATCGCGGTCGCACTGATTTATTAGATTGAGCATGATGGACAGCTTATAGAATATTAGATGGCATATAACAAAGAAAAAATACCGATGTTTACCAACGCCCAAAGTGGTATTTGCGCCCAGGTTCTCAGCTTTCGCGTCCGATGCATAAACCACTCGGCCACTCTAGCTTAACTGACACAAGTCGAACTTAAAAATTCTGAACAAGCTCTTACGTATTTAATTTCTGAACATGTCACATTAAATGTTTAGTAAAATAATCTTAGACCTTAAAGACTGTTCCAAGCTAAAAGATTATAACTTTATTTATTTGTTATAATTAAACTGTTAAAATTTGCCATACATTACTTTCATCGTTTCCAATTGTAGGTACAATAATATAATTTGTACCGAATATTTTAATCGGATTGAATTATTTACCCGTTAATAATTCAAGCAGTCATTTACAATTATTGCAACACAATAATTGCAAGCAATAGGTAAATATAATATGATTATCAAAATAGGATTATTAAATTATCACACATGTAGTTAATAATAATCTTGGCGATATCCCATATTAGTAATAGATAGTTATTTATAAATATTTTGTAAGTTATCATATATACTGATAATGTTACTGAATACGTTCCGTTAGGAAAGAGCGGTGCCTCCTAACACAAGTATTGCTATACTTACCAGGAGGTGCTGGCCACAAAATACCTATATGTAAACAGATTTTGATACCTAATAAAATATTTTGATTTTTTTTTTTTTTTTGATCACCACATAACCTGATTTTTTATAGGTACCTAATGACATAAAAGAAATGTCGTATACCAAAGAAAAAAAGATCTAATTCACGGTGTAGGATGTGGGGATCGAACTCTAAGCGAAAGCGAAAGCTGAGCAGAGCAAAGGGTTAGATCTTCACCTCGGACGTGGAAGAACGAGGATTTATCTTTGGTATTGTAGTGTGGCTACTTAAAGCGGCTTACTTATTTTATATTTAATAATAGTTATTTATGATACTGTAACCTGTTACATCATTTTTAACTTCAACTCCTTTACTATTGATTTGATTTAGATATGACCACATCTTAACTTTTCATCATATAAATCTAGTTGATAATACATGTAATGTGGACTTTTATTAGTCGATAATTAAACGTATTTATCTAGTTACAGCTTAATTAGCTTTCGATCTCCTTGTGATCTTCATTTTATTTGCAAAAGTTAATTTGTGGGTTGTGGTTGAATAAATAACAAATTTGGTAATATAGATCGCAGCCGAACCAATAAACGCGATCAAAGTTAAATTCAAATCAGATTAAACAATTAAATTTACATATTTTATTTATCCACTGACCTTCTTTCTAAACCAACCCTTACGGTCAGTAGTTCTCGCCCTTCGGTAATTTGCGCAAACAGCGCGGGAAATGGGGAGATTACAGCCACACTGGCCACTTGACGCGACCGCGGGGCGGCCGGGAAACGACCGTTTTCTGATTTATAAAGTGCTTTGATTGTCCGATAGGTAAAGTTGTCATAATATGAGAATGTTTACATGTGTAATGAATTTAAGGGTAAGATGCGAAAAAGAAGGTTAAACCTTTTTAACCCGTAACTTCGCAGTGTATCTTAAAAGATACATACTTTTAGACCCACTTTTTGTATTTTTTTAAAGACAGAATTTTTGCTCTACACAACGGCGAGGACGAGAGCTACAAGTAGCGACGAGGGCTAGAACGCTGGATTTTTTTAAATTCTGCCAAGTTTAGGGTTAAAATAATTGACAACTTGAAATTATTTCTAATTAAGCGTTAGTTTATTTGAATATTTTGAATTAATTTTCACCGGCAAGCTACAAGTAATAGTAGCTGAACACAAACAATGTTCCAGAAAGTTGGATACAACAATCTGATCCCAATTCAAACTGCTGCATTGTATCGTTCGCGTTGGTACAACTTGCAAGCACTAATTACCTCCTCAGAGTGTAAACACGTGTCGCAACCTCTTGTTGCTACCTACAACTGCGAACAGAGAACAAGTATTCAGGATTAGGACAAGGGAGCTCTGTAACTTATGCAGATCTACTTGAAAACAGACACACGATAGTTAAGTGACGCAATGATTTTGCTATAGAAGGTAACTTTTGAAACTCAATTAATTCCTGTCAAATTGGACGTAGTTATGCAAAAAGGAACCAAGCCATACGAATTAGTCGTTTTAACGATTAACTTGTTTGTTTTGATTTAAGTTGTCAATGAGAATGAAGAATTCATGTGGGTTGGATCCCTATTGCATAACTAGGTCCAATTGGAAATGGGAAGGAAATAAAATCTTAAATTTCTCACATTATTTCGTATAAAAATAAATTTCAAGACGCAACGAACAAGGCTAGCTGGGCCTTTTCACTTTTTAGGACATTCAATTAACATGAGTTTAAGAAAGCTTAATTGCACAATGGGTCAATTTGCCTTCAGCTTCAGCTTGTTTAGACACAGAGATCTGAGATGGTGCAGAAGGTTTAAAAGCTTTGTTTTGCTAGCCAACCAGGCATATAAAATGACATGAGAGAAAGGAGAGCAGCACGATGTCCCTTGCCGGGCTTTGCTCGACTCTATAGAGCGCTCGGCTCAAGGTCTTTACCAGCGTGCGTAGCGGACTGCCCCTTGTCGGGCGAATCGTCCGACTCTGTAGAGCTCGTTCGGCGGATGGTAGGGCACGGCGCTATTTCGTAGGTCGCGGGCCGCGGCTGTGACCAGTGTCTTCCTCCCCGACCAGCCACCATATAAATTACTCGGGGGTATATAACATTTAAAATTTTAAAAAGCGTTGTACGAATTTGGGGTTTTTGTGCTCAACGCTATGCATTTATAAAGCACTGTCTTTGTCACATGCGCCACTGGCGGATGCGACTGGGGCCGCAGACTGCCTAAAACTCACGCCGTCAGCTCATGACAAGGGCGCTGCGGTTAGTTTCTAACCAACTTCACGAAAGGAGAATGTTCTCAATTCGACTGAATTTTTTTGCATGTTATGTTACGCGATATCTCCGAGAATCGTGAACTGATTTCCAATTTCTTGTATCGAAAGAGTTTTGATTTAAGTTGTCAATGAGAATGAAGAATTCATGTGGGTTGGATCCCTATTGCATAACTAGGTCTAATTGGAACTCCGAGATAGAAAAAGTGAGAAGTTGAGTTAATCTAAATATGTGAAATTAGAATGAAATTCTCAAACTATTTCAACTCACTCATAAATTCAAGCTGAATATCTTAAGGTGTTTAGGTGAACATGCTACTAAGGTTTAGTGATGTTGACGTCTACGGCGTGCCTACACCGCCAACTTGTTGATCCGATTTAACGAACGAGGTGTTTGCGTGGCTGTCATCACTGATTCAAACTTGATATGGAAGTCTAACGACTTAACAAACTGACTGATGGTGGATCTTTACTAGAATTCAAACTCAGGTTATTTGGTATTTACATCCTAAGTTATAGCTGTTTCTACTTATATAGGTTTTAAATAGTACTTACAGCTTTAAATGATTATGTTACAGCTAACTAAATGTGGTAGACCATATATATATATTTAGTTTTTGATCGCCAATCGGTTTGCCCAGCGTGGCGATTATGGGCATTTACCTCTTAATGCGTCTATACGCATAGTTAATAGGAGAGGCCTACGTCTAGCAGTGGACTATCATAGGCTGATGATGTATGTATGTATGTATATATTTAGTTTACTCGTAGAGTACTTAATTTATATTTCCCACTTTAACATTTTCTCCTATTTTAATATTTTCCCACTTTAACAGTTACAAAGTTTTTAAAGCAAACTAGTCGCTTACGTGCCTTTTGTCACTTAATTTATAAATAGTGTATGTACGTATTTCTGAATCACTTATTAAATTTAATAATTTTGGAAGTCTCATTATTAACGGCTAAACAAACTCCTTTACAGGTCGGTATTTTTTCGTTGCTTTACTAGAATTCAAACCCACAGCAGTTTCTTATTTTGATCCTGAATTATGGTTGTTTCTATGTATCTTAATTGCAGCTTCAAATACATTGCCATTCATGTGTTCAAATTTAAAATATTGAAGCCAAACCAACTAAATTTGGTACAACATGAATTTAGTTTACTCATCGTGTACCAAAGTACTTGCTCATTTTGGCAGTAAGAAATATTTTAAAACATATTTACTACATACTTTCGTTCCCACTTCATTAATAAATTGGATAAGCAATTTTCGCACTTCAAAGTCCAAGTTATAAGTAGTTCAGGGATAGATCCATCGATGCATGGCATGCCAGACAGATAATATAATTATGACAAAACTACAGGGGAGAAATAAAACTATGAAAACGGATAATAAACTCGCGTATATTAACTAATTTTAACTTCATTCCGACGTTTCGAACACTTTACAGGGTTCGTGGTCTGCGGATGACTGACAATGGAGGAAATTTGATTAATCTACTTCCATCAAAATAAGAAAGATAAGTAGTGTTCGAAAATCGATCCATTTACCTTTTTGTTTTTCGCGCTTATCATAATGTAGATTAAAAATTGTACACATATACATTTCCTTTTCTGTAGAATAGAATAGAATATAATTTTATTTCGTACTGATCATACATCGTCATCAACATTTTGGTAAGTTACAGTAGATTAAAAAGAAATTCGATTAGATTTACAGGAAAAATAAATTATTACATAATTACAATAAATTATTCTTATTACGTACATATGTCATGAATTAAAATTACGTTATAATGAAGTGAATTAATTAAATATTTTTACAGAAAATTTATAAATTAGAATTTTTATACAGCATATTATAGATATTTGATTATAAAATTAAATATTACAATAATTATGGCAAAAAAAAAATATTATGTCAAATTAAATAAATACTACTATAAGTAATTTAAATATATTTTCTCAGCCCTTACCGCCGTACCTTACAATAATACGAGTATATTCACGTATGTCTAAGTGAAGGTTTTAAATAATGAAATCGAAATATAACTGAACTCCAGCGGACAAATGTATTTGTCATGTAGGTAAGTAGTTCAGACAGGCTGCAGTTCACGTTTTTATGTCGAGTATCACTCAGCCTTCGTTTTAACAGCCACTTTTTAACTCTCGCCCTGACCTCACCCATACTGTTACCTACCAGAGCGAATCTCAGTTTCTTATTTAGAAATCAGTTTACTCCGTAATAAAGCTAAAACAAAATTTTGTCATCACAATCAATCCTACCGTTTAATAGAATTGGAAATATTTCCCAGTCTCGAAATTAATGAACGTTCCGGAATAATAACAGGAAAAAAACCTTTGACCATTTGACAGCTCTGTTAAAGCCTTAAATTTGGAACATGACGGCAAATATGTTGTCAATACGTATTAAAAGGGTTAAGTTAAGGTCAATCATAAAAGGCTGTTTTGATTTGATTAAGCACTGATTTCGATTTTATTAATATATTCTGGAATGGATATTTGAAATGTGGCTTGCAATGCCTATCTGTTCTATGATTTTACATAGCAACCAACCCAAATGTAAATCAGGTTTGCGTAACTCCGACGAAAGAAATGAGATTACATTAACTCTAAAATACAGCTTCTTTCTTCAGTAACAAATAAATGATGTAGGTATAACGAAAAATATAGCTAGTAGGCCCCCAAACCTATTCTGCACTTTCCGCACAGATTTTAATAAGTAAATAAGTAGTTCATTAGTCAGGGTAATAAAAATAATAATAACCACTGCTGAGACTATAATATATATTTCTTGCCATTTTTAATAATTTAATTATTAGCATTTACTCGTATTTGCATATGTACGAATACCATATGTATTAAATAATTATGCTATGTAGTGTACAGTTATATAATTATGTAGTTGTTTAAATGCGGGTTCTCAAATGCACCGCCTACAATCTTTTGTGCTTTGCATTAAGGTTGACTACCTAGTAGATAATGCATCACAGTATTAAGTTCGCCTTTTGTACATAAAGCTGATCATCCGTTCAATTAATTTTGAATAAATAAATAAATCCAATACTTTGCAAGCATTTATATGCTTAAGTTAGCAGCATGTTTGTTAATATGTAAAAACTCTTTACAACTCTCTGCTTTGAAGCGGGCTTTAATTACAGTTCGACACTTTAATCTAGTAACTTCGCTTTGGTAAATATGGCACGCTAAAATATCGTCTAAAATACAAGCTGCTCTTAAACAGATTATTCTTTTGATGGGCCAATATGGCGCCGATAAGGCCAGCTATCGTGAATATAATAGAGCCTTAATCCCAGCCACAGCGAAGTAATTTAAAGAAAAATAACATTAGCAATTCAGATTGACTTCGGAAGCATTATTAAGTGTCAAAGTGGGAAAAGTGTAGCAAATTGACTTTGGGATCGTGATTTATCTGATCGAGTGTTATTAAAATTGCTTGGCTGTGTGCATATACAGGTTTTATAAGGTCAAAGGCGAGTTCACTTACAAATGAAACCAGCTCATACGAAACTTATTTGTAAATCGGAATATTTTTGTTTGTGTGTGTGTGTGTATGTATGTGTGTGTGTGTGTGTGCAAAAGTATAAAATATAGTTATAAATACACGTATTACAATTTACGATCAATGTTATAAATTTTTTCGTAACATACGAGTACAATAAGCGTCCACCTATAAAATAAAATCATGTACCTGTATTCAAACATAAAATACTATACAAAAAAGGTACATACAATAACGAAAGAAATGGATTTAATAGTACACAAAACAGTTAACCAAATAAACTGCTCTCCATACAACTATCCCTCAAATCACTCCCCACTAAAATGCTCCTAACGCTTACTACATTTCCCCTCTGTATGACGATACCCAAGCTTTAGCCGAGAAACGAACGTTCATACGAATTTACCTATTACCCTCAGCAAGCAGAATATTTTCTTTAACTCTTTAGAAATCTTAAGAGAGTGGTGGTAATATCTATGTGCAACTTTTCGTACAGTCAAGTGCAAAAATAAGTATCGAAAGAATCCGCGCATAAATATGTTGCGACGTTCTTATTACACAGAATTAGGGTGCACTGGGACATATTTTTGAACATTTTTGTGTACACCTTATTTTGTCTTTGACTCTAGTGATCTTATATTGTTTAAAGCGGTATTTCGTTTAATTGTGTATGTACTGCAGCTAACAGTAGATGTTCTACCTAGTTCAGCAGACTTAGCTAAGATTTAATCTGCAATCGTATACTACGATAAGCGATAAATAATTATAAATGTATGAGAATGAAAGATTCGTACGAAAAGTCACGCAACCATTTCCATACATTATTGTGGTCACGTGACTTTTCGCATACGATTGCAGAATAGCGTCTTAGCTAGGCTGACATACAACATATGACAAAACTACAGAAGCCTAATGGGACTATGCTAACCCGAAAACCAAGTGTTAAGAGTGCACATTCACAATGTACCTATTACCGTATCTTATAGTATTCGCATACGCCCAAATGAAGGCTTTAAATGTTGAAACAAAAACACCCATATCTGAATTTCAGCGGACAAATGTATTTGTCATGTAGGTAATTCAAATAGGCTGCAGTGCACGTTTTTATGCCGTGTCACTCAGCCTTCGTTTTACAGGCACATTTTAACCCTCGCCCTGACCTCAAAAACATTGTTACCTAGTCTAGAAGTGTGTATAAGTTTGATGTTTACAAATTGAGTTTACTTCTTAATAAAGCTCAATAAAATGGTGTCATCAAAATCAATGCTACTGTTTCATGGAAATATTTTCCAGTCTCGATAATACTGAGTGTTCTGGAACTGTTACAATTACAGAAAAAATAAGGTAAAAATTACAATCATAAAAGGCCTGTTTTGTTATGAATAAGTACATACAGGTTAACATGACAAAGATGTAGCTTTGAAAATGTGTGTGCACATTGATAAAACATGTCATTCATTTGATTAATTAAATGCGTACCATCTCTTATGAATCGACATGTTTTGATGTGCCACGTGGCGTTCCAAACAAAGGGCTAAAAAGGGACCAGCATTCATTTTAAATACCTTTTATTTAAACATACCTACATCCAACGAATCTGAATATATTTAGACCTAAAGTAGACTAGGTCCGGGATGCAATGAGTTGATGACACTCCAGTTCTTTCTATCCATTCCGCTCGTACTCGCGGATAGGTGCGAGCGAGCCGCATAGAAAGTAATTCTGCGTTAATAACGTAGCGGCAGCACATGGCACGGCTATTGTACTTATCTATACTATCATCAGCCTATCTCAGTCCACTGCTGGACGTAGGCCTCTCCTATCAACTATGCGTATAGACGCATTAGGAGGTAAATGCCCATAATCACCACACTGGGCAAGCGAATTGGCGATCGCAGTAATGTGTCCACTATGATGTTGATGACGCTGCTGCCCATCATCAATCAAATCAATGAATGGTCAGTGACACTTCAATCCCTTAGTCGACTCTTACAACTCCCGCGGGAAGTGTTGGGGTGGTGACAAATGTATTCTTACTGCCGTCACCACACGGTATTTGTACTTATGCACATTGTACTTATGCCTACGAAATAATTTTGCGTATAGGTGCGTATACGAGTACATGTCACCCACCAAAACTGTCAGCTTATCACGTTTTGTATCGTTATAAAATAATTAAAAACACGCTTTGATTATTTTACGAGTAACAAACACCAGTAAGGTTTCACAGTTGATTAAAAAACTTTTTTGAACCGGGAATCCTTAAAAAAATGAACAATGGATACGAGATCGATATCGAATGTTACCGAATTTCAGATTGTTATTTTCGTGAGGACGACTACGTGCGAGCACCTAGGAATAAATCTCTTAACTATTTTGTATTTTTGATTAAATAACGTGTTATTATAGTTAATAGTTAATACGTAAGCCTATTTTTACGAAAGTATTCCCCATGACAAAGTTTCATCTTTAATAGATCGATTTATAATACATATAAGATTATCAGACTATGTATATGTATACAATTAATATTAGCCCGCACACGAGAGATAAACCAACTACTACAGTTAAATTTCGTTAATCGCGTTGTATTATGAACATTTCTACTTTATGAATAATCCGTTTATACCTTCATAAAGTTATAATAATACAAAATATATTTGTGTTCCAAATTTTCAGGAAAGCATTAAATTATTTTATTTAATAGTTTGATGTGTGTTTTTAGTACAGTCAAGGGCATTAATATATAAGGTCCTAATTTATTAGATGCAGATATTTTAACACATGATACTTTACATTAAAATAATTAACTTTAAATATAAATTAAGAAATCATTTCATGTAACTTTTTTGATTTCATTTTCCTAACAAAAAAATTAATTATAATTTCGTCAAGAAAAAATCATCATGTGTATTATCACATGTCATAATAACACTCTGTCTGTCATGTCATCAAACGACACAATCTAACGGAAAATAACATGACATTGACAAGCAACTATTTAATTTATCGGCCAGTTCCAGTTAAGTGGTACGTAAAAGAGGTACTAGAATCTGTTCAAAGAGTTTTCATTTAATAATCACATTAACAGGGTGTTTTTACGTAGCAAATTTGTTTTTCCATTTTCTCAAAAAAAACATCGTAAAAGCTATAATGTTTCACGGTTTAATATACTCCAGAGACCGAGTACTATCAGCTGTAAAAATATCTGCATCTAATAAATTAGGACCTTATATATACACTTCTCCATACTGATCCCTTACAAATGTGTCTATATATTAATGCACTCGACTGTACCTAGTACTAAGTACCATATTGATTTAAACTTTCACGATTATCACTCATGTGACAAACGGATTTTAATTGAATAAACTTACGTTTAATGTTATAGCGTAATTTTAGGCGATTAACTAAGACCCGTTTCTCACAAAAATATGACGAGTTCTAGTAAGTATGTCATCATCATGTTCTTCAGCTTACATAAGTCCACATGGCAAATGTATTCTTACTGCAGCCACCACATTAAAGGACAATCTTTCAACGAACACACACTAGAATTACATTAAAAAATATCCTACTTAACGCGTAGGTAGATGAGATAACTGTTTTTTTTTTGTTTTTTTTTCTACCACTTTGTCGGCGTGACTAATATGTGCACATTATGTACTACAGCAGCGGCACAATAATATACATAATATATCATTTTTTTTGACACAAACTGAATTTTTATTGTATTATGCAAAAAATGGCTTCACAGATTCTGATAAAAATTACAATTAAAAGACGTATAAAAACTGCGATTTAATCTATCTAGAGTAGGTACTTTTTTGCAAATAATTTGTTTGATTGGATATTTGTGACTGATCCCGACCGACAGGTTCACCGATCCGGTGAATATTCAATTGTGAAGTAAGTAATTATTCGATTTCATTTTGTACATACCCAGACTACCCAAAGAGTTTATTAAATTCTCCTATGTCTCATTGATCATCTCAGATTTGCTTTTGAGTGTTTTCAAATAAGAAATTCAATATTTGTAATTTTAAAACAATTTTTATAATAATTTGTATATGTTAAGGCCATATTCCGCATTATGCTGACATGGCTGTCTGGTACCTCGCCCAATGGGATGTCATCATTATCATCATCATCAGCCAATTGACGTCCACTGCTGGACATAGGCCTCCCCCAGAGAGTTCCACAAAGATCGGTCGTGAGCTGTCCGCATCCATTGGACACCCGCAACCTTTACAAGGTCGTCGCTCCATCTTGTGGGGGGCCTTCCCACGCTGCGCCGTCCAGTGCGTGGTCGCCACTCGAGAACACGCCGACCCCACCGGTCATCGGTCCTCCGGGCAATATGGCCAGCCCATTGCCACTTCAACCTGGCGATTCTTCGGGCTACGTCAGTCACTTTCGTTCTTCTGCGGATCTCGTCATTCCTGATGCGATCTCGCAGAGAAACCCCGAGCATTGCCCTCTCCATCGCTCGTTGAGTGACTCTGAGCCTCCTAATGAGATGTAATTACACGTAACTATGGTCGTAATGACAGTAAAACCAGACAATGTAAATATAAATATTTTTTCTCTGCCATTTATGCACTAAATAGAAACATCTCGTATATTAACGGTCACTGAGTTGAGCTGCGGATAGACAGACAGACTAACCAGCCGAAACTATTAGGTTTCCTTGTTTATTACGGAAGCCTAAAAATACCTACTAAATTCACCTATGTACGTCCATACGTATTTGAATCCATGTCCCCGGCTTTCGCGACTGATGCCAAACCCCCTTAGACACTTGGCCTCAGCGGATACCGGTCGACTTTGTCAAGTAGATAGCTACTTATCATAATATGCAATCTCTCGAAAGCATTCCTATCCGGTATTCATAGTTTCCAAGGGGTCAATTTACGATAGCAGAAACAGTCAAACTGTGACAGAACGCGTACGGGCGTACGCGTAGGTAACTGTTAACGAAGTCACTATACAGCTCATAATGGAAAACAATCGAATAATCGAACCAATATTTGGTGTTTGCGATCACTTGAATCCGCCGCGCCCACAATATCGTTTTTTCATTACCTAATGGATCAATTCGATTCTAAGAATAAATGTAACAAAAGACAAGAAAACCGATAACGCGTAATGATATATTTGTATACCTACAATTTTTCTAAGAAATGTAGGAATTCATCATACAACCCACACTAACTGGCGCACGTGTAGTTTTTTATAGAGATATATTTTATGTACGTCACTTCTAAATGGATAGTACAGTCAATTATCCATAGGTTTAGTAAATGGCGAACAACTGTCAAACTCAACATTGCTCATAGAACCGATGGCCGTTGGGGCAGAAAGGTTCTCGAGTGGTGGTCACGTACCGGAAAGCGAAGCGTTGTCAGGCCCCCCATAACGTGGACTGTTGACCTTGAAGGTCGCAGGAGTCCGTTGATGAACAACTCAATGTTTTTTATAATATATTTATTTTCAAAACTACAATTTATGTACATAGATTAAATCTAACCAATCTACTTAACCTAACCTATATCTAAGATTGGCCCTTGTGGCATTGTACCGAGGATGCTGGCGGCATTTCCTCGCTGTATCGCAATACTGATGCGTTGTGCGAGGAAGTCGCCAGCTCTTCGGTCTTTAGTTACATCAACCAGACGTTTGATTTGTCTTAAGACAGTAAAATTAAAAATTATGTTTACATAATTTGTTTGAAATGTTTTCATTGACGCAGACAAAGTCACAGCCTTAAGGCACTAGTCTCACCGCGAGCTACTAAGCTATGAAATATCGGCTATAAACAATAACAAAATATACGCACTCCCGTGTAAATAAAAGAGACTGAAGAAACGATACTCGCCCGGCGTTGATAGCTGATAGCTGGGCGACTATCGCCGTGTCTCTTTTATTTACACGGGAGTGCGTATCTTTCATTCGTGTTTATAGCCGATAGTTCATAGCTTAGTAGCTCGCGGTGAGACCAGTGCCTTAAGTTAGCAGAATATTATGATACTAGACCAGACGCACGTACCACGGTTTAGGGCGATTACGGTTCTCGCGCACGTCTCCGTTTTACAGCCGCCACGTGTGCGGCGGGGCTTACGTTATATTATTCATACAACCGTCTATACTTCAGCACGCAATTCCAAATGATACTGTTAACCAGAATACGCTAAGCGTGTAAACAAAAACTCTTTATATCCCCATCTTAACACTTTTCTGTAAAGTTGGAATTCAAACTAACATAATTATGGTTGGATTGTATTTTATTGGTTGCTGGACGAGAACAAAGCAATCAAAATACTATAAATATTTCAAAGAAAGAAAATTCACGCTTATTTTTGTATGTGCTAAAATTTACTTACAATTCTAAATAAAAGGTTTTGAATAAAATGGGGAATGTACATGTGCAAGTACAGTCGCTTAGTTAGATCAGCACTCTACCTATTTGCTAAATATTTCACTCAAATTATATATATTATAAACGGTATTCATTTAACGAAATACTAAACAGGTAATAATAATTATTCATCACTTACTTCATCAACTAAGTCAATTGATCATCATCATCAGCGGGAAGTCTACGAAATTGGCTTTGCTGCACTATTGCACCGCAATCACTAGGATGCCATGCATAAGGATAGAGCGTCTGGCTGCAGTTGAAGGACATAGGTACCCGAGTTCATGAACCGATCAACTAAGGGCCTACTTAATAAAATATATCTGTCAGATAATACTTGGCTGTTGTTTTCTTTTATATATGAAGGGTCCACGGAAAGAACATGTCTAGTCAATTCAAATTACAGAAGAAAAAACCACCTTACTTTTAACAGAATAAGGTGTGAATTTGCTCTGATTTTTTAAGCACTGGACATGTTTTTTCCGTGTACCCTTCATATATGCATGGGCAAAATGATAGTGATCATTTTATCTGTCTCATATACCCACCTATTTACCTATTTATCTTGGGATTGTAAAACAGACCGCGCAGCAAGTGTCAAAACTGAACTGAATCATGTAACGAAGGCTCAGCTCCAGGAGAATTCCATGAAAACATCTACTTTTTGGCACTTACGTGTCGCTATGGTAGCTACCCTAATAAAATATGCTAAGTAGCTGCTAGGAAACACTGTCAATCTTAAAGCCTTCATCATCATCATTCATCATCAGCCAATTCACGTCTGACATAGGCCTCCCCCAGAGAGTTCCACAAAGATCGGTCGTGAGCTGTCCGCATCCATTAAAGCCTTGATATGTTATTATTGTACCGTAACTCAGCTTAGTAATTTAATTTTTCAAAAACATTGAAATGACAGTGTCGCTTACGACATGTTTTCATGGAATGCTCCAGTAATCTGGAATGGCATCGTGAACTTTCTATAATAATTGCTCAAATTCTTTGTCCACAATCTCTTGAATTATTCACAATCCCAAGTTTTAAATCACGCTAACAAACTCATAACGGCGGTGATTCTGTTGACAGCAAAATTTACAATGACGGCGATAAGTCGTGGCCCTAAATTAGCTGGTGTTGAGTTATACGCAGAAATTTTATTATAATTGTTAGTCAGTCAGAAATTCAATTTAATGCAAACGAGTTCCTTTTAGACATTCTAACTACTAAATCCCATTTGTATTTATTTACATTATTTACATGCTTAAGATGTAAATGAAATTTAACGAAATATGAATATTGGAAAATAATTTTAAGATTTAGTAGAGATTATAATTATTCAAGTAAATTAACTTACAACCGATGGGAATAAATTAAATACATTGTATGAAATAAAAATTATTCTTCTGCATTTAGAATTTCTTTTGATGAATAAAATACTAAACAACAAAAGGACAATCGTCCATAATATATGTGTAGTAAGTACGCTAAGACAGGTATTATGTAATGTACTACATAGGAATTAAACTACACTTTCCTTTTATAATATAAGTATATCAGATTATGGTCGTTTACTTTATATTAGTATTATTTAAAACAGAGTATTAAAATAAATAAAAATCTTACATTCAGTTAAGATGGCATTTGCAACATGCCGAAATATACGGAGGCTCGTAAAACATAATTTAAATGATAAATTTACCTACCTCATTTTAAATCATACTAATGCCTCCGTAGCCTAGTTGGTGACCCTGCCTACGAAACTGGAGGTTCCGGGTTCGAATCCCGGCGAGGGCATTATTTGTGTATTTATTTATCACAAATATTTGTTACTTGGTCATGGATGTCTATGTATATAAGTAGCTATATGTATCTGTCTATTATATATATCGTCGCCTAGTACCCACATCACAAGCCTTAATTGAGCTTACCGTGGGACTAGGTTGATTTGTGTAAGATGTCCCAAGATATTTATTTATTTATTTATTTTATTTATTTAATAATATAAGAATTATACTTAAGCACCCGTCAACAATCTTGCTGGTTAAAATATAAACTTGTGATAGATTAACCTAACCGTCTGTCATGCAGGCAGCCCCGTCCCTCTATCCGCGGCTCAGAGAGGATTGGTACAGTTGACGTCAAAGATATCATTACGGTGTAGGTGCCAAAAAATATTTAATTGCCTTGATATTAAGGTTGTGTAAATATATTTTTGAAACTTAAACCGTAATGATATCTTTGACGACAACTGTACAAGAATGGTACCTTGTTGTAGAGGCTGGAAAGTAAGCAATAGATGAACAAGTTAGTTCGAAGGCCGACCCTTGGGGAGACTACTGAGAGGAAATAGAACACATTCTTGTAGTTAGAAAAAAAATATTTTAATTTGCTATGAAATCCGTGCTTAGATACGACTTTTTACTTTACGTTCAACATTGTTGTACTGTTCGTGACGTCCATAGATATACAGCTGTCAAAATTTGACAGCTATACAACTATGAGCAACTTTCTGTACTGTGTTTAGTCAAACAATCACCACATTTACGAACAGTGTCGTGAAAAGTTGTTATTTGGCATAAGCAATGTACATCAATCCTGCTGACAAAACAGCATTTGTTTTCACACGTATGGCTTCCATAACACTGACTGTAACAGTGAATCCATAAAATATAACATTGTTTTTACGTATTCCAACTGGACACACGACCACTCGTTTCAAAATTATGCGACTGGGTGATTATTGAAGTCAAGAAATTGGTGTCATTAAGACGTGTCAGCAATCTGAAATATCGTCTAGTTTTGTAGGAACCTAATTGAATTATCCTTCCGTCGCCCTATCGGCAGTTATCCCAAAATATTTTTTAGAACCCCGTAGCCAAGCAAATTTCACCATTTCCGTTTGTCCGTGGATCCGTAAGTTACAGCCATTTCATCCGGAACTCGAAAAGAACATGACACATTTTAGTGTAATTGATGCGAATTAAATATAAGCAAATTATTTGTCACCTAATGTTGTGTTCTTTCAATATTACTTAGACATATTTTAGTTACACTGTATTATAAATAATATACATACATGTTAGAAGACAGAAATATAATGCTAACACGAATCCGAGACTCATAAAAATGATTAAATATGAATACTTAGTTATTCTACTGTTACGTAATTAGACCCAAAAATTCGCGCGTGATTTTCTAAAATGAGCAAAGTAAAGGTGAGCCCTTTACTTTGCTCATTTTAGAAAACCACGACATCTGACAAAAGAGAAACTAGGTTCTCTTGAACATGACATGTTACAAACTAAATAACACTGTGGAAAAATACATATATTTCTTGGTCTTTTAAGTGTATAAATATAATTAGGTACATGTTTAGTAGATACGTAAATAGGTACATTGGTTAAATAGTTTCTTAGCTGTATCTCAATCGGAATATTTTTCCACATTCATCATTTCCATATTTTTAAATGCCGTTTTCGAAATCGAAGTTACTTAACACGAATTAGTCATCTAGAATTCAAAACCTAATCAGGCCAAATGGCATCGTGGGCTACAGGCAATTAAAGCTACTGCAAAAATTAACAACTGCATTGCGCTTATTCCTGGCATTAGTCCGCGCCGATGTTCTCTGTAGGTGTTGTAATTTGACTTACTTACGAGGATTAAGTTTCATTTTATTAATCCACCTCTACAAATATTTGGTTTACGCTTGGTGTTAACGAGTTTAAGTTAAAATGATTATTGTGTGCAAATACTATGGTCGAGAAACTATCATCAACTATCATCTTCATAATAATGTTTCTTTTAAGTAACTTTATTCCATTACATTTTATTTCAAATAAAAAATGGTTTCATTGAATATTTTGTTCCAAACGTCAAATGTGATTAAGTAATACAAGTAGATTTTCATTGAAACTAAATATTCTTTACCACTTTTCCCACGAACAAGAATGCCACTAATTATACAAAAATTATTTTTTGTAATAAGCTCATACAGTTTTATAGAGTTTTTCAGCTACAAACAACTGCTGGATAGTACGGTATAGAAAAAAAACAATAATTTTGGCAAGGGTTTGACCACAATAAAATAATTATATTACAAAAACAGTTATTTATACAGAAATGTATGTACAGTCGAGGGAAATGAATGTTTAGCAGTTTAATCGTCCACTATCTGTACGTATTATAATGACAAATTACGTCACATACTCATGAAGTGTTCTATAGGTAGTTTTATTTCTTGCTGGGTGAAACGATAGTTCGATTTTCAAACTATATTGTTTGGTAATCAGATTGTCACAATGCCTGCCAAATGACAAAGATACGTCAAACTCAATAAATTATTGTTTGGATTCTTTCGATATAATATTGCGAAAATTACAACCTAATCTGATTAAAAAACTGCACGTGCGGACTTTGCTCACGAATAAGTATCTGGATTTTGACTGGATTTTTTGGATAAATAACTACCTATACAAAGCCGAACTTATCCCTATAAGGGGTCTCTTTCTCAGGGAGCTAACCCTTGAGAGATTGAGTGGAGAACCGAATTTGCTTATATTGATAGACAAAAAAAAAGTAAAGTTTCCTTATGCCTCAAATAATATATAAATTATAATACATCAAAAAATACCTAAGTACTATTTAAGCTGTTTTACTCAAATAACATTAACAGTTAACGTGAAGTACATTAGAAAGACTGGAACATTATGCATTTCAACACAAATCAAGCTTGTACATCAAACGGACTTTGAGAAATAGGAATGTCTCAGACGAAAAGATGGGGAACAGACTGACAGACAAGTGAGTGATGTTCGGGTTCGCTTTGTTTTTGAGCTCAATCTACGTTGCGGTAAATTATGTAATGTTGCGAATTCGTGCGTTAGTTTGTTTATGTATTAATGGGCTTTACATCATTAAAATCTTTGCTTACCTTCACATGATGTTGTAAATAATGTACCTACACAAATTTGTTCATATCTAATTGTAATTATACATTTAATATGCAAGTCGAGTTTATCACGCGGAGCATATTGCTACGACTGCAAAATGTCTCTCTTATGCAGATGATGCCTCTAAAAACTCAAGACCTTTTTTACTACTGGTTAGTAAAGCAACCCATACAATGTGGTTCACCTTACAAGGTTTATTTAACTGAAATAAAATGTAGGGAAAGCACACTTTACTGTGATGCCTGCCCTGCGTCGCGTTGGGCTTGAGGATTTTTTACGATTGCCGTATATCAAGTAATAATCCGTGTTCACATATAGATACAGTCAAGGAAACTGTTTCACGTACCTTTTTGCTCTTGTCACTATAATAATAACATCAAAAAGGTACGAGAATACGTTTCCTATACTGTACATATGGCACTTTTCTTGAATTGTACCTATTTTTCGCAGCAATTACGGATTCATTCTTGACGTTGATGTGGCGGCAAAATTATTGTTGGCAACAGATGGCCTATCGTGAACCATGATAGACATATTGCCTACCTGTCAATCTTACGTACGAACTCATAAGTATGAAAGAGAGGCAACAAGTCTATCGTTGTTAGTGGTATGCCCTCAAATACTAGTAACGGCAGGATCCCACGAGTAACAAAATTATTTTCTGGTAAATTTAGGTTTTCGTAGTCACTATACACACTGTTCTTATTTCTCGGATATACCAAGTAAAATAAGTAGGTACAGTCAGTAAGTATAAGTAAATTTGTATGCTAGGGGGTCTACTTATCTCTGCAGCTGACTGTACATACAAAAAAACAATCGAATTATTTTTTTGAAGTCGGTTAAACAAGCTTAATTTCTACTCGAGGCTTATCATTTATTTAACTTAAATACCATGAAAGAAATATTAAAACAATGCGTTAAATGTTTTAAATGTTGTATCTTTCGTATTAAATGTTGTATATTGTGTTTATACAAACAAACACAATTCTGGTTTAATTTTGCTAACTCGATCTGACATCATTTTTTACATTAAATAACATAGATCGCTAAGTAAAATGAAGCAGCTGCGTTGAAGACAGGGCAAATTATTTCTTCCGCTAACGCGATTTTCATGCGGGTCTGAATCCGACACACGAGACGAACGATACACGACGTGAGGTTCCGCTCGAGCTAGAGTAGCATAGATTTTATTATTAACCGACTTCAAAAAAGGAAATGGTTCTCTCTTTTTACTCTTTTGTTCTATGTCACTCGATATTTCGGACATTGGTGAACTGATTTTAAATTTTTCATTGATCAAACGGGTATAACGTATAACCCCGAGATAATCTCAGTGGCGCCTAGACGGGATCTGAGGATAGGATCTTGGATAAAAAGGTTAAAGTCGGTTTTGAATTTGGTGATTATTGTGTGTTTAATAATATTTAAGATTTTGAATCATATTGACGGTTTGGCCTACGGAAATCATTACATATTTTTGTACGAACAGTTGTCCTAATAACGGGGATCCTTTTGTTGATCGTATGGTTGACGTTGATACGTATTTTTATGCAAGCACGAAAGTGAGGTACTTGTATACGTTTTGTTAGCCTGTCTACTCTAGCCTTGTCCTGCCCAAGCATTTTTAACAAACATTAAGATTTTGGTTGCTAACCGACGAAATGATGCTGTATTTTTTTGCGGAACAACTCAAATTGATTTCTTCAATATTTTTTGACTTGTATTTTTAAGAAGTAACACTGCTATGTATAAAAATTTAAATACTAGATGTCGTATACCATAGAAAGCATGCCGCCACTCCACCGGCCACTCCAGCCATCCCACCTTCGGCGCTAGCTGGAGTGGCCGAGTGGTTTAGGCAACAGCCGTGAAAACTGAAGACATGGGTTCCCATCTACGGCGTAGGTATTTTTGCTTTGGTATATGACATCTAATTTTTAAACTGTAATTACAGCTTACATCAACAAAATCGGGAGTAGTGGTGACCTCAGGGAGAGACCTTTGCAGCAGTGGGAGACTCTCGTAGACTAAGGAAAAAAAATCTTGTTATTATTTATTTGTTACGTTATCCATGTCATAATATTTTATTACAATCGAATTCATGTGTAGGTACCTACAATACGAAATATATAATGAATTAAACAACTCAGGTTTAGTACGAAAATATTCTGATCTAAAATTTTAAACTATCCTTATGTGCGTAAGGTACAATGTTAGTAAGGTTTTTAATAATACAAAACAATTCTAGGTTCTTATACGAAGGATCTCTGAAAGGTCCCTCCGCCTCCGGCTATAAATTAACTTAACAGTACGAAAACTTTGTCTACATTTATATAGAATAGTTCCGACAAGGGAGCGTTGCAATTTGTCACGTTTTTGTTTCTACGTGCGTGTTCTTTGTGATTAGTACATCTAGGGTTTTGTGAGTAATGTTAGGAAGGGCTAATTACTGTCGTCGTTAAGATTTGAATTCACTCTCATTATACTTAATTATACCTGCATAAAAAGCCTTATTGTTAAATTTTTTATACTTTCACACTGGTTTGCAGCACCATCTGAACAGACTTTCATTTTGCAATAGCAATTTAATAAAATTATTTTTCTCAAACTTGTTATGGAATGTTGATGTTACTTACTTTAAATTAAGCCCGGAAATACTATGTATCCGGTGTCGTGTGCTAAGATGATATATAAAGAGATTTCATGTATTTATTTCACACCTAGGACTGCAAACAAACTGTCTTTTGTTTTGAAACGTCAAATTGTGTCACTAGGTCGTGACATTCAGCCACAGAACAAAAAATAACCTTAGAACTAATGTCTATACCACCAGGTAACAGGATACCTCAAATAGATTTAAAAAAAATTAGGTGCGAATATTTTTTTTATGTTTTACGATACTGTAGGTACTATTAGTTGATTTACAAATGAAATAGTATGGTTCGGCGAAATCAGTTTGTTTTATTTCATGGCAAGTTTGAGAAAAGCACTATACAAATCTCGGCGAGAAACAGGTTTCGTTTTCCGTCCTCTATAGTAATGTACTAATTATAAATAGGGATATTCCAACTCCTTACCTCTTCGAAGGATTTGTTTGTTTAGCTGACGGTAGTAATCGCACCGCTTGCGTTCGAGTGCTATGAAATTGTGGAATAGGCTTCCACTGTCCATCAGACAGTCCCAGTCTATTGCGTCATTTAAGAACATTAGAACAATCTGAAAAAGTTGTAGCTCTCCGATATATTTTTATGTATTCGTTGGGTATTTTTATTTTTAAAAATGTGTGTGTAGTGGGTCCCCTTTAATATGCCTAATATTAATAGTCCTAATATGAATTCGCATAACGGATTTGGCATAAATAATTAAGCATAATACTGAATAGGCAAAATAATAAAATTCCATAATGCTTAATACGCATATTACTGATTATGCATAATTGAAATATGCATAACATTATTAAATATAACTTTATTCGTCCTAATATGGATTAGCATAAACTTCAAGAAATCAAGCGAATGAGGCAGATCAGGGTAAAACCAAGACAGTAAGGTCAAGTTCAAAAGACTACGAGTAATAAGCAGGAGCGAGGAAGCGAAGTTGAAGCCTAGCTTTCGTCGATATCTCCTACACATCCTAATGAACACGTCAGATACAATCAATTAAATAAAACATTAGGTATTTAATAATCAATTTCATTAGTAAAGAAATCACATCTTGGTAGGCGTATGAGGCGCACAGTACAGAGTGTGTACCTATTTAATACGGGCGTATATTTCATGATGCTTATAATAGGATCTAGGGAACCTATTTACCTATAACATGATTTCTACGATCACAAAACGATAACTGTATCCCGTATAAAATACACACGCCGTATTTATGAACATTTTAAATTTCTAGGGTAAAAACGTGTGTAATAATTAAAATAATCAATATTTACTATAAAAATATAAGTAGGTATACATGTATGTCAGTCAATAAAATATGTCAAGACCTAAACATTAACTGTTATACCTACGCACAACGCACAAGTAAAAAAAAAGTCTAAACTAGTTTTAAAAAAATATTATTAATACATACTAATCGACAGTAACTTGGCAAAAATATTAGGTATACAGTATCGGTTTCGCTACGCAATCTATGATCAGTCATTATTATTTTATCCATTATATTATATACCTTTCATTAAGTATACCAATTAGTATTATGCTCATTCTAATTATTCCAAATCATCGTTATGATAGTTTACGTTATACGTAAATACATTATGCGTGATCGTTTATGCGAAATTATGCTTATGCCACTTAAATAGTATGCTTAACAACGTTATGCCAATTTGAAGTATGCGTAATAAATTATGCGAATTAATATAGACTCGTGTGTAGTATGTGTACGTTTATTTATTGTATAAGTACATATTTTAACTATATGTGGATTATATGTATGAAGTTAGCTTTGTTAGTATTTAATAGTTATTTGGTACTCTTAATACATTCACCACAGTACACGTCTATGTTTGTCTATCGTTTGCTTCCTATACGCAACTCCTTTGCTCAAAGGTTAACTGGAACAATTCCCTTACAGGGATAAGTTCCCCTTTGTACGTGTCTAAATTATTGTTAATATTTGTATTTTTACTTGTGTTTGGTGTACAATAAAGTATTTACATACATACACACAAAACCACCAAAATCATAATTTGTAAAAAAATGCTCAGACCGTTTAAAATGCCACCAAACAATCATTGTTAGTATATTAAAAAGAGCCTTCCTTCACTTACTAGGTATTTTTAAACTTACGGCGTTATATTTTGACAATACAGCTAGGTATATGATTTTTGGATAACTACTTACACCTGACCGATATTATTTGATCGCGAGTGTACATGTTAAATACAATATATGTCGTAACATGATGGAAACCGAAAATAGCTTCCATAGTACATTAGTGAACTTGTTTTTCCTATTTTTATAGCTTGCTTACCTATTTTGAGAAATTTTTAGAGTTCTTGGACATTAAAAACCCTGTGAAGCGACAGTATTTAAAAATACGTACGTGTGTACATAATAATGAAATATTTCATCCTTTTTCTGTTTCAATGGGTTTCACTATTTCAAGTAGTTAACCTGTGGAACGGTATCCCCATTAAACCAGACCGACCCGATTTGCCTCCATAAAATCGTTATGCGATGACTTCCTGGCAGAAAAGGTATTCCTTGGACTTTGTTTTAGAAATGTGAACCGAATTCAATAATGTTTACATCTGTGTCTCGTAAGGCTTCCGAAAACTATGGACCATGACGGGAAAGTAAGTATTTTTGAAAAGGCAATCAAAGTAAAGCTAAAAAAATTAACTCGTCTTAAATAATATAGTTTTTTTAAAGAAAGGAACAAAATAAACATAAGGCGAGGCAAGATTTTTTTAGAAAATCTGTGAATGCAAAATTGGTAAATTTTATAAATAACTTTTTTAACCCCATCTACTAAGGGCCTGTTTTACCGTCCCCGGATAAAATTTATATCTGTCAAATTAATATTACCTGCTTGTATAGGCCTGTGGAAATGGCTAGAAATAATTTTGTATGATATCACTACATAGTATAAAAGAAAGTCACTTTTTCTGTCCCTATGTATTTGTACGCTTAAATCTTTAAAACTACGCAACGGATTTTTTTAATAGGTAGAGTAATTCAAGAGTTACGCTAGTAATATTTATTTGCGGCCCTTTTAATACTTTTCCTACACACAAACGCACTGGCCTCAAACAAGTGCAGATTCATAAAAATAAACTTGCACTATTCGGTCGTATCCGTTTACCGGATTAAATAATTTTAATGTCACTTATGTACCAATATTTATATCATAAAATAATTGCATTATTAAATTACCTAGTAATACATGAACACCATATTTTATTCGCCATACATTAACAACGCTTCAACAGCTTTTGAGTTTTCCGATATTTGAGTACCAAATTACAATAAAGAATTTAATTATTAAATTGGATACTATTCAGTTTTGCCTCTTTTTCCACGTTTTGGTTTATGCAGTAAAACTGCTACTGTATCTTGTCACAACCGCGATACTTACGGCAGAATTTATTTTATTCTTAGATACTATTGTAATCGCAACATTTGTGTCTGATCTGAGATCTCATAAAAAAATTGACAACAATATGACACGAAAACCTGCCTTCAATATAAAATGAAAGCAAATACGTAGTGCTATGTTTCCATTATGTAAAACTGAAAGGGCTATCAATAAATTTGGCATTAATATTACAATAAGCACGTGATTCCAATATTAACAATTTCAAAATTAGCCTGTCAGGAAATCTTCAATACTCGAAACACTTCCGACATAACAAGCAAACACTTGAAGCTTCTTTGGACTTGAAGAAATCGGGTTTCAATATTATTTATTTGTTATAACCCTAATTCCTTCCAAGCTTATTAATTGGGCTCACCAACAAACACGAGCGAATTTATTTGCAAAAGCTTTTATGAGCATATCTTTTTGGTTAACATAATTTATTTATAATTGGGTATCACGCCGTGTCTTAGCTATATCATGCAAAATACATCTAGACAGGGACTGGAACCGTTATTTTACAAAATACGCGTAACAGCCCAATATTTTGAAATGTTTTATACTCTTTATGTACTACTCAATATTTTATGTAATTTACAATAACATATTTTTAAATTACCTACTCCATTAAACTTAAGCGAAGAACAAAAAAATAACCATTCTTTTTGTATGGAGAAAATACCGGTTCCGGTCCCTGCATCTAGAAGATGTTCCATAAGCGGTGAAACTTCTATTAGATATAAATAACTCGAATCATGTTAACACCGTATTAGATACAAACATTCTTAGATATTTTTGTGAAGGTTTTAGTATTATATGACATTTGATGTATTCATTTAATATATTTTTTTAAAGTTCTCAATTAAGACCTCCTCAATAGGAATTATGAGGTTGTTTTACAGTTTGCACATTGCTAGATGGACAATATGAGCTTCCGACTAACTAGTTGGGCATTTTCACTTCTAGGGAATTAGCTTAACTCTCACAAGCATAATCCATAAGCTTCATAAGCAGTTTATTTATACTCTTTCCAAATTAAAATCTTGTCGCAGTCGATATCAAAAAAAATACAAGCTTTCAATCTGGACAGAATATAAATAAACTGCTTATGGATAATGTTTGTGTACCTACACATAATATCATACTTTTGCTGACGACACATCTATTGATCAGCTAAACTCAATCCTTTTGTGGTTTGTTACTAGTAAGGTTTAAAATACCATGGATTTTATGAATATCATGGTTTATTTTCTTCTTTTTGGTTCATTGTAAAAGCTTGTATTTAAAAATATTTTTTATCTTTAATTTAGTTTTAACTTTTTAGTGTAATATATGTCAATCCATTTCCATTAACGCTTCGTTGTTGCAAAGTCTGTTTCCAGTTAATTTTGGGCAATCCAATTCTTCAATTTGTAGACCGTCTAAAGACTTAACTCTACTCAGAGCTACGTATGCTTGTCCAGCAGCGAAGAGTTTGGAATCCAAATAAACCACGGCATGTTTGACAGTACCTACTTCCCTGCATCTTATGAACTGTTGACGCCTAACATAATACCACGCTACGGGTAACATTCTTCGTTCCGCTGTGCCGCGACTGCGACTGATTTGGGTTCTATAATATGAATACTATTGTCCTCGAAGTTTATTCGAACTGATGGAATATCAGTCACAAGAGTTAGAGAAATGAAATTAAAATTATAATTAACCTGCCTTGGAATAGGTACGTTTATCGAACATCTCCTTCTGTCACTCTTAGGAAGACGTCATCGATGTGACAAAGACAAAAAACAAAGCTCGCAGTAAGTCTTGCTCATTATATTACACGAAAAATTTTGAATATTTTCACTACCTCTAGGGGGCTAGCACATAATTAATCGTGTTTTACATCAACTCGCGGACTTATATAGCTGACGGTGAGGTTAGCCTGTCTCGCGGCAACGCGTCTCTTTTCGATTGTTTTGATTAAAAAGAGGCGGGTAGCCGCGAGACAAGCTAATCGCTAACTAATATTAATATTTTTGGATGCTCCGGGCTTTCGGCCCTGTGCAAAGCTCTGCCTTCGTTGTGTAGCATGGAAGCGCTGGGTTCTGGCAACTTGGCAACTGAGAAACTTTCAGCCCTACGTGGAGCTCGGCCTTTGGCTTTCGAAACAGATCGCGAATCGTCAGGCCAGCGGCCCTCTGATTCATTTTAGAGTAACACAATTCCATCGCATAGCGTGAGAGCGCTGGGTTCTGTTTAGCTCTGCTTTACATTTCGCAGGCGAGAGCGCCAAGGAAGGACGCTCCAGGCTCTCGGCCCTGCGTAGAGCTCTGCCTTCGGCCTTCGTAGATTATAAAAACGAATCGTTGGGCCTGTAGCCCTTCGCTTTGTTTTCATGTTACGAGTACGGTACACTAGTCCATTATGTAACACGGTAGCGTTGATATATCAACTGATAGCATGTTTCTAATATAAATAACATCAGATTTTTTTAACATTACCTATAATGTTTTAAATTGTTTGAACAACTATAAAACTAGGACAGTTAATCTGCCGGACCCTGTACAAGTGTACATGACGGCACAACCTTCTTTGTGAAATCGCGCATGTGATTTGTATGGGGAAGCATAAATTGGGGCCTTGAAAGCTCAAATATCAGTTTCCAATTTAATCAACAAGGTAGCAGCCCCTCAAACAGAACAGTTTCTGTTGTAGGTACTACTTTAATTGGAGTAGAACACTTGGTAAACGATAGGAACATAAGCCTGAAGTTGTAACATATTGTATCAATCAATCTTGGCAGGCGCGGCGATAGCATCGGGGCGCGGCGACATACTTAATGTCTCTTTGTACCGCTTAATGGTTGCCGAATAACACAAATTGATATATAATTATGTTTTCGAGGCCAGCGTAGGGTTAACTGGGCTTTCAAAATGTACCATTAACTACATAGGTGCCTATTCACGTAACTTATGAATGCTCGCCTGGATAAGCTATATATTGGTATTTACATGTCAAAACCTGTTTAGAAGTTTAGAATACAGCATTTGGGCGTATTGTGTTTATTGAGGACATAGGGATTTAGAATCACTGCCGTACATATACACAAAGCCTGCCGGCACAGCAACGGCACAGATTCTGGGGATCCCAAAATGGCATCTAATGCTCCAAGTGCAAATAATTATATGTATTGTGTTGTGCAGTTACGATCATTATAGATTTGCTAGGTTCGTCCTGCAATACTTTCGTAATTATCTGGTCTCCCTTTTTGATTTTAACGGAGGTACTTGATTGCGATGTCTAAACCATTAAATTATACGAATCCCTGTAATCTTTACCACGACAATTCAAAATGGCCGAATATGAAGGCGACAATCCCTGACTTTACGACGATAATGCCTTCCTCTAAGCCTAAGTACTTGCCTAATATACCCATAGCTTACCACACAACAGCCAGTATCCATTTGATCTCCGGTTGCTTGTAGGTGTTACAGGTTTGACGTCTCGCTTAAAATGGTTTTTTGGAAGCAATACTCTGTAATCGTAGAATAATACGGGATGGGCATATTTATAGGTTGGTTTGCTCCATGAATTAATTAGGGCAGTGGAGGAATCTTAAGATTAAGTTACGAGTGATTTATTTACTAGCGAAAATAATGAAATTCTTTAACAGGATTTTACATAAAAGGATTTGTGGAAATACTTTTCTGTATTTCATATTTGATTTCTTGATACATAACAAATTTTATAAACTTTTAAGTATTTTATTGTAATATGTAATCCAAAAGTGCCAGTGCTCAATGCTGCACTAGTATTAACGTTCAAACTAAAATATCAAAAAATCTTAGTTCATCTTATTTACATTTCATAACATTTATACATTCATGTCATAACGGTGTCCATATTGAATTGCAGCAACCTGACCCCGTAGGTATCCAAACTTCGTTTTCTCCCTAACTTCGAAACACGTTTTTTTTTCAGAGATAAAGCCAGCCATATTGATTTTACTCCCCGCCCATGAAAAACTTTAATTAACAATTTTTATCAAAATTGTTAAGAGTCATAATCATCTAAATAAAAATTTTGGTTAATCGATTAACCAAAATATGTTGTGCAAAATACGATAATTTAGGTGATATTCAGAGTCCGTGAATAGAAAAAAAACTACGGTAGTTTTTGCCGATCATTATATTATTATCGCACATCGAGAACTTTATTTAATTCTAATATAAAATTGTAATCAAAATCAAGATTTACTACAATTTATTGTTTATAAGATAAATGGAAAAGAATGTATTCTTAGGCACCTCCCTAAAAAGGACAGCATGAAGAAAAACTCCCACTTTAAATCGTATTTCCAATTACTATTTACGGACCCATACCGAAAGCCAGACTTCAGTTTCATCGTCCGCAAAATTAGGTTTATTTTTCCTTGCAAGGCCAGTTTCGGTTGTTGAAAGAGTCCATTTAAGGTTAACGATGTCTTATTAGCGATAACGGCGCGATTGTTATTCATGTTCTTTTGTCAACGAAAAAATGCAAGGGAAATGAATTAAGAGCTTTTTTAATTTGATCAAAACGGTTTTTGGGGAACATTCGGCTCTTTGTGGAGTTCCATGTTAATTGTGTCCGTTTCAAATGGTTCTTAATTTCTTCGAAGACTCTTGTAAGATTATGAAAAAATAAGCTGGATGGCTGAAATTAAAGCTAAATATTTTACGGACAATATAATGATTAAGACCCTTAATTTGACTACGTGCACTTCTTTGACCCACTTTTTGTATTTTTTTAAAACCACAATAATTAAAATATTGATTGCCAAGGAGGCTTCAACACAGGACTATTCACTATTTCTGTCGAATTAAGGGTTAACAAAATGTCAAATGTTGGTTTATTTTATGTAAAGCAAGTACTTAAGCAATACTTTTAACCATTTTTGAGCCACACATGTACTTACGTTATGTAGGTAATGAATTTATAATAATATTAGATACGTAGGTACATTAAAATGTACGTATGCAGAGCGACTACAAAACGTTTTCAGAAAACCGTCGTTTAGCGACATTATTAAGTAAACACGAGAGTATTAAATACGTGGTTTACCCCTTTTAGATTAATAAAGTGTTACCCCCCTTATTCATAAATGTCTGCTAACTTAACAAGCCGCTAATAACAGTTTGTCCCTTTGGATTTTAACAATGCGTCCATAAGAGCAAAAGGGACAAACAATTATTAGCGGCTTGTTAAGTTAACAGACGTTTATGAATGAGGGGGTTAGACTAATAAAATTGATGGTATACCGTACATTGAACGTGAAATAAAGCACAGTGGAGTTACTCTTTAGTTTAGAATTACATGCCTACTGACGCGATGGGGTCTATATCGGGTGAATTTTTTTTTCCTCACACTTGCTGTATAAGCGCGCCATTGCTTGTATGCATAGCGGGAGTAATAGAAAAGTGAAATTCCCTAGGGTGTAATAGAAATGTCAGTACGTCATGTAATCATGTTTTGTCTTAAAATTTATTTTTTTGTCGGCAAGTGTGATGAAAAACATTGTATGCATCACGGTCGTCAAGCGAAATACTAACTCGAGTCATTAAAAGCCCTCCGCCTACGGCGTCGGCCTTCTAGCACTCTCGTTAGTAATTCCTTACTTACCTCCTTTGATGTACAATGTACTATTATTCCGAAAAAATCAATTACATAATATGTTACAATAATTATTCATGACATTCAATTACGATAATTTACGCTTGGAGACCTTGCACTTGTACATCTCCAAACGTACATTATACATCATGTTTTTATTGATTTTCGTTAAATTAAAGGGAAGCTTATTTAGGTCAAAAATAATCAATTTCTCTAAGAAACTAGCGTCTTAACTCTTACTGTTATTGAGTTATTAAAAAATAAGTTTAATGACTGAACAAGTGTATTGCAACCATTATTACATCCTAATGTCACTTATTTTCACGTGTGCCGTCAGTCACCTGAGATCTTATTGTTAAGGTTCTCTCACACTTGCCATTAGAAATATTATGTATTAAAACGAAATTTCGGGCATGATAAAAGTAGGCGCAGTGAAAATTGACAGTTCGAGTAGTAAGGAAAACAATATTAATTACAATGAACATTAAAATTATTAAGCTTTAGGTAATCTAACGTTCGAGTAATCAATATTTGGATAAATATAGTATATAGTGTAGGTGTTTTAAATGTTTGTGCGCAAAATTAAGTAGGCTACACGAGTATTTAACATTATGCCAAATATTATCGGCCAAATATCTTTAGGACAATCGATAATTAGAAAAATTTATCATCCTAATGATTTTGTTATTATTGTAATTGACAATATCAGTATGAATTTTCATATAAGTTGTTGTGACTACGTCATAATTATTCGGTGTTATTCATAAACGTGTATATTAGTAGGTAATCATATTCCATTTAAATTCCTTTTGTTAGGTATATCAACTTTTATGTTAACTACATAGTTGTACATGGATTAAATTTGCCTAATACAGGCACTTTAAGTGTGTAAATTCAGTTTTCCAGTTTCACGTTTCAGGTACTAAAATGTTTAAATAATTTTGATTTTAACATTACCACGCAAAATGTAAATGAAGGGCTTGCTACATTGAACTAAGACTGGGTTTATCAAAATGTTCAACCCTACGGAGCTTACTTCGGCTTCAATTGTAATCCACCCAAGGGCTGCCACAGACTGAGTCAACAAGATAAAGCAGACCCCATTCGTAGGTAAGTAAACATGTAATTCATACAAGGCTGAGACAACCCTGCCCTCGTTTTGGTAATTGTTGGGGTTAGCCGTCTTCAGTTATTACTAGCGTACAGACAGTTGACGGCATTTTTACATAGCTGCCTAGGTAGTACTAGTAGTATTAGCTATTGAACTAGTAGTATTCTCTCACATCGTCATAGGTACTTTTGTTGACACTACATTTATTTTTGATTAAAATATGTATTCTATTATTTATGTAAGTACCTAATGAAATTAATGATATCTTTGTAGGTTTCGTTATAGACAACGAATCAATACAGCACCATAATAGCGCGTACAAAAAATAAGTAAGTGATTAGAACTAATATTAATTTAATTCGTAAATTGTATTATTTGCTAATTTCCTTGGAAAAACTTTACGGTCCGTACAGCATAATGCGGATTTTTCGGTGTGAGTGTGGGAACCATGGGTTGTTGGTGTTCCGAGGGCAAGACCGTTTTTGCGGCGGTAGGGCATCAGTTGCGGGAACGGATTCACAATCCCCCGTTCCGGGTCATTCTTGGTGCAAAGGTTGCTACTGCCAGCGTGGCAATGACGCCAGAAGCGTAAAGGCTGCGTTTCCACCAGAGATGTGCGAGGATGTGTTTCCATACAAATGACACCACGCTCGAGTCATTATAGAAACGCAGCCTTATTGAGCAATTATGCAACGGGAGTGACTCGGAGCGGGTTGTTTGATTAGTGTTTTTTTTGCTAGTAGCGTATTTTTCTTGTATTTGTAGTATTTATTAATTTGTAAACTTAATTTTTTTTAGTATACTTAATAATAGTAATGTACATTATTAATAATTTTCTTGGAAATTACAAATAGCCCTTCAAGCCTTCACGATAATACGTACCTACTTAAGTTCCTACCTATCACAATTTTGCACGTTCATCGTTTGAGAGTTAGGCTTCGCACCCTACTTGTGTTATGATAGGACAGGCTTTGTTAAAATTTCCAAGGCTGCGTTATTATGATTGTTATGAAACTAGCACAATGTCTCGGGCAGTAAGTAGATTAACTTAATGGAATCTCTAACAATAACACGCATTAACCCGGGTTAACAAAGGAAGCTGTTCGACCTGTGCGTACAATGTTTACTTTCTTTAATGCCTTGAAATTTTCCACTTTATTATTAGCTATTATGTTGGCCCTTTGATATTCTTATAGAACAGAAAAGGAGTAGTTAAGAGTTTGTTTTAAATTACAAAATAAATCTTTGAATGAATCACACATTTACATTATTATCACACATATTAATACCTATTGTTTTATTTGGAACAGATAAGTAGGTACATACTTTAACAACAATTTTAATTGACACCTCCTCGGCTTTGCAAGTCAAATAATACAATACAATACAAAAGGTACAATATAATATTTGACTTGCGAAACCTATTATGCTGTGACGTCTAAAGGTGCATTCAGATCAAACGAGCATTCGCTATTCTAACCCCATACTCTATAAAATTCGGTCGTTACACAAAACGTGATTCGTTGATTTCGTAGAGTGGGTGGATAGAATTGCGAATGCTCGTTTGGTCTGAATGCACCTTAACGTGAGCTCGAGACTGCCCCCTAATCCCATTGTGAACTACATAGTGACATGGTGCAGGACATAGCGCCTTTCAAAACAGCGCGTGTAAGCGTGTATGTCTGAATAACATCTTTGACAAATTAAAATTGAATATAGCCATAGCCAGTCAAATGTTTGATGGAACAATCACAATTTAGTAATACCTATTACAATAGCGCGTTCAGTTGTATGCCTAGTTGGTAGTGACCCTGTCTACGAAGCTGGAGGTTCCGGGTTAGAATCCCGACGAGGGCATTATTTGTGTATTTATTTATCACAAATATTTGTATATTGGTCATGGCTGTTTATTTATATAAGTATCTATATGTATCTATCTATTATATACGAGTATATCGTCACCTAGTACGGACATCACAAGCCTTAATTGAGCTTACCGTGGGACTAGGTTGATTTGTGTAAGATGTCCCAAGATATTTATTTTTTTAATATAGAAAGGAATTCATCAGCGTCATGTATCGAAGGGCAGGTTGATAGTTATCAACAAGATTTCAGAGAAGTTTTTAAAAGGTTTTTTATGGCGTATGACTTCCATGTTTTTTGTTTGTAACTATCAGGGACATATATTGCTATTCGTTTATCATAGTATTAGCGCCCTAACATATCAATATATCATCATCATCATCATCATCATCATTGGATGAAAAAATCCCCAGTATTATGAAAATAAAAAACGGCATGTCGGGCCATCCTCAATGTAGAGTTCCGTAGTTATTCGAAAACGGCGGGACCGATAATGTACGAAATACTTTTAATTTATTTTTCCATGATTTGTTCACATTTTTAGAGCCACGGGTAAGGGAGAGATTTTTTTTTTATTCTTGAGGTTATCTCCAAAAATATTTGCTTCGCAAAAAAACTTTCTTTTGAGACCCTTGTTACAGTAAAATAAAATAAAAAAATCATCCCCACTTTACGACTAGGGGAGGTAACCTAAACAAATATTTAAGTAACTATATTTTATTTTAGAATAATAGATGTGCTAGAATAATATTATGCACTTTGTGCTAGAATGAAATAAACATATTACATTATATTGAAAATGTACATAACGAGATTAATAATATATATATGCCTTGTGCCAAATTGCAAGTTTCTACTACTAATGGCCACTAAGCTATGCTGCGGACAGACAGACAGGCGGACAGACGGACATGGCGAAACTATAAGAGTTCCTACGTTACTACCCTAAAAAGAATAACGTCCTGTAAATAATTAAAATAGGTAGTGGTATTTTGTAGTATTTTCTGTGACGAAGAGTTTTTCAGCCATAATACTTGATCGCGAGTTTTCCTACATATTAAGTTAGTAGTTACTCGTAAATTATTTGTGTTATTACTTTCTCGTTAAGATACTTAATTACATTACCTATAAGGGTCGATATCGGCCCCTTATCCTTACACAAGCACATAGTTAATTAGAGCTCTTACCGCTGGTACGCTCCACAAAATCTTAAAAGATGCTGTATCTCCTCGAGATTCGCTCTTTTGGGTTGCAGCAGCGAAAACGGATTACGCGCCTCGGAATGAGCAAACTGGAGTTTTTAAAGCAGATTTTTCCTCTTAGCAACATTCTACCTTTTAAAATCTTATCTAATTTTGATATTACAGTACTTACTTTATTTGTCAATCTTTATAGCCTTGTTGGTAGAGACCCTGCCGACGAAGCTGGAGGTTCTGGGTTCGAATCCCAGTGAGAGCAATATTTGTGTATTTATTTATCACAAATTTTATATTATTTGTTCCTTTGGCCAGATATTTATATAGCTTGTGTTATAGTCAGAGATCGGATTTTTGTGCGACATCTCATACTAAATGTCATCAAAATGACGTAAGTCACTAAGTCTAATCTCTGGTTATAGCACATAGAACACAGACTACTTGACAGTTTATTCATGAGTAACCCTCTATGTATTCAAGTCAAAGCCCATTCAATAGCACAATAGTCAATTAATAAAATACCTCACAGAATTTAAATAAAAAATATTTTTATAAAAATGTATTAAAAAAATACCCCGGTTCAAAACTTATTAAGAGTTAATTTCTCTCGTATATTATTTTTTGTTGTTTTCAATCAAATATTCTCATATGGAATTTTAGTATTCGCTGGTAAAATGTAGAGGCCTTTTTAAATGGAATTTAAACAATAGTATTAAAAAAACAAAGGGCAAAAGGGTACTTTTTCTTTCCAATTTAATCTGAATTTTATTGTTTGCTGCTGAATTATCCGAGCCTATTGATTTTAAGATTTTTAAGCCATAGTATATCTTTTAAAGCCAGTTTCAAAGGATATTTGGCAATTTAAACTAAATAATAAAAAGTACATGCATTTCCTCTAACGGCGATGCTTTTCAAAACTTGTTCCGCACATTAACTTGAAATTAATGCGAGTGATTGGTCCAATTATAAAAAAAATGTTATGACTTTTCCGTTTAACTTTTACTTTTGAAATGAATTATTTTCAAATCACACGAAAAACATCACGCCTTCGTTCCATATTTTAAAATACGTATCTAATGTAACACTGTTTACATTATGTGCATGTCCTTAGAAATAATTATGTACCTATTATATACCTATCATGAATAAGCATTTGCAAAATGAATAGCAAAAAATAGAACTTTTCCACGAGTTCAGGCGGTCAGGGGTGGTCAATGTCGCGTGCCACGTGGCCGGTAGGAAGGCAATAAAAGGTTTACGATCGCTTTTCTGACTGCAGTGCCTTGGAAATATTAATTTTACGATGCGAATGCTTTGCGAAATAGGCGAATTTAATATACAAAACTACGTTTTTTTGTTGGAAAGTTTTGTTTACAACTTAAATAATACTTGTGTAGTGAACACTGGCATTTTTTTTATCGCATATCCTAAAATAACAAAGGTTTTTTTAATTTTAAAATCAAATATTTTCTTATTAATATTGAGCATGGTTTATTATCACTTTGAATGTAGCTGCTTGACCTGTTCATAAAATCTGTATACCCAATAAACGAATCATACGTAATGTTTGAGTAGGTATGCTCAATTGTGTTTTGATTAATAAAACATGATTTCCACAGAAACCCGATAAGGAATTAATTTATTATGTATAAATTAATATATATATTAATAAATTATTTAGGTAATCATTTACAAATGTCATTATAATCATTTAGAAATTTGTTATCAGTATTTTTTTGGTATGTCGTATGCGATTATAATACCTACATATAACGGCTCCAACTGTTTAAAGAATCAAGTTTGGTGAATACTCGGGATATAACATTATACAATTAGGCACACACCGCACACATTATGAATTAGAATTATTCCTTTATAATAAAACTACTTGTAAAAAAAGAGAGTAGTATTCATTTTCGTAATAAAACTAAAAATCTATTAAGAGGTGTGTTCCTAGAACAACGTGCACTTAAGAATGATGAAGTCTCAAATATAACCAGAACATATAAAGCTGTCGATTAATTTAAAAACTTAATCTTGTTTAAAAACTTACCTACATTCCGCATTCAACAACTTGAAATTTCTGACACTCTCACTATCAAACGAAAATAGTCACGGAAAATGTCTAAACAAATCGAGATCGCTCTCGTGTTTCACGAAAGAGGAAAGAGGGAAAGCACAACCGCCCCGTTGGCAAGCCGGCTATCGACTGACAACCGTAACGGCCTGTTTCAGGTTTACAGACAAGCTGCAGTATCAACAGCGCATGCGCGCTGCATCAGGTCCGTTGTACAACCCAAAAGGCATAACAGCGCTCCCATCTCGACCACACATAAGTTTTTTTCTTGTCATTCCATGTCGTACTCTCGTAACATCTTACAATCAACTTTTGAGTGCTGTTAAATTATGCTAATTTGAGTTTTACGTGGTTGTGATAAGTGTTTTTTTTATTCGCTTTTTATTACGGGAAGTTAGTAAGTCACGTGGTGAAGTTTGACGCGTGCTTGTGTTATCAATGAGAGTTATTGCGAAGTTGAAGATGCGATCAACTGAAATGTAGTTAGGCTTAGTGTTGATGTAAAGTACGTATACAACAAAATCGTGTCGCAGGATATCATATTGTGTGAATGAACACTTGAATATTGATGGGTTTTATAAAAACCGTTAACTGTTATCGTTACATTTTTGAATAAATCAATTAGTGCATAGTGTTTAGCCATCTTGTAATACTGATGATATCTAATATTAGATAGGTAACTAACATAAAAATCGTTTTAACGAATCCGTTAAAACGATTTTTTCTCAAACATGCAATGAAATATTGTCTTTACGTTCCTTAGAATAAACTCGGAAGTTACTATCGAATTTAGGGCGCAGTAACTCACTGGGATGGAAATGGAATTTCATAACACTTTTGAGGCCTTGGCCTGCAAACTAACTTTTTTTTTTATTTCGACAACATTGTCATTATTTTTTTCTTTGTATGTTTAAGAAAAGCTCTGTACATGCCTCGGCATGAAAACGGATTCCCGGCCTCGTTACTTATCCAATAAATATACTTGGCCGGAAATCCTCATTTTCCCGGCCTCTGCTGTCGCTAATGTACAATTTTTTCTACTTTGTATTTCAACATCATGTTAAAATTATTTTGGTTTTATGCATTACAGTGCCTATTTTTTTATTTTATTGATACATAGAGTAAAATAGTAAAACTTTTGAGTAAAATATATTTCACCGCTGATCCAGTAACTATTCTAAAGTGCTAGACTCAGGCGAACGTGCCTGCGCTGCTAAGTCCCTCATATTTCTAGACGCTTCGATGAAAAATGTAAAGCGACATGTACCTGACCAATATTATACGTTAGTTTTAAGTATAACCTATATAAAAGTAATGCGACATTTTTACGCCGTTAATTTTTAATGTTTATTTGTCTCAATAAGATCCAAATGGATTTAAAAATTGTTAGAATTTATGGGTTAGATAATATAAATATGTACCTATATTAAAAATCAGCAAACCTCGGTAGCTTAAATTTGCTCCACAATAATATTGCAAAAATAAAAGAAAAACAAGGTGGGTGGATGGTAACTTTGAAATATCATAGCAACTTTAGTGTCTCAAATGATTTTCGGGTTGCCCATTCGCGCAGTAAACAAGTACCTAGGTAAGCAAATAAAATCCAATTAACATAATTTGTTTGATTATTCAACACATTATTAAGTTTTTTTAAGGAGACTTATTTTTAGCACATTTAAGAGATTTACGGAAATCATGATAAAATAAAGAACAGTAAAAATGCAGTGTGCAAAGCAGTAAAAACTAGTGCCTACCAATTCATTTTTATGCGTCGTGGCTCTCACCCCACGCACGTCAAATCATGGCGTATGATCTATAGATCCCCCGTGGCGTTTAACGCCCCAAACTGACGCCCTTGCATTTCGCATTAATGTTACATCCACATTAGGTGCCCATTGAAAGAAAGACAGTTAAAATTAACTCTTTATAATTTTTCTTTAGTTGGCAAGTACATTTATAAGTAATATAGGTAAGTAGGTAATGTTGTTGCTAGATGCAGACCGCTTCCAACTACTATTAAATTAGGTCAATGTGAATGAAATCAGCGTTTTGTGTGGAGATTTTTGAGATAGGTAGGTCTATATCGACACTGGAAATTTCAAATGTCGTAAGGGACAAAGGTCCACTTTTCAGGAGAGCCAAAAAACAAAAACCAAAATTTAAAAAAATCATAACTTGTTAAATATTCATCCGAATTAGATGGTTCTTATATATATAACTACGAAAAAGCTTTATCTTCATTAGACAATTAGGTATATACTTGTAAACTCAATAGTTTCGGAGATAGTGTCCCTTACGCCAGAAATTTACTAGACAGATGTCCCTTACGCCCCCAAAAATTTCTAGTTTTTTTATGGAAATCTGTTACGACAAAAACGAAAACACTACCTCTATGTCGTAACTGTCAAATAACATGCTACATTACAACTATTTTCTGTTGTAAATTCATTCTAGTTTCCAGATTAATTGAAGTATAGCGTAAAAATGCAAGAAAATATAAAGTTGTGTACTTACAATTGTATTATTTTCATAGACAGAAATCAATTTCACGTGTAATTTATTATATTTTAGATAACCCGTTACAATTTATAGGAAATAAAACCAAACATGTTAGGTATGTATATATTTTAGTCAGCTTAGTGTTGTGAAAAGAAGAAAACATATATCTAAAAATTGCTTTGAGAGCAACCTGAGCCCGAAACAAAAACATATATTAAGAAAGAAATTCTGGATAAGTAATCTAACTGCCTCCGCAAAGATCTATGACCCTTTTTGATGATACTCGTGCTATTAAGACGTGCGGTCAAAGGAACTATCGAATCCTTAGGGAACGAACCACTGACTGAAAACCTACATTTGCAGCCCAAAAAATGGTTAAGGAGCGCTGAGTTAGTGCAAGCCATTCAAATCGACTGAAAATTATGAAGTGTTTCCTACATTATCAAAACGAAATCAAGGCGTCCTCCTTCCGCACCTGGCAAAATATTTCGGGCAAGCATTGCATTGGGGTTTATACTGAGAAAATGGACTAGTGTCAAGGTACGCTTTATACCAAAAAACAGGAAAAACGAGTATAGATAATACTCGTTCTAAGTCCTTCAAACATATTAGTCTAACATCTCTATTTCTTTCACTACTTGGTGGCAAGATCGCTAAGTCTAAATCAACATGTTTACCGAGAACTACCCCAATTGACCGGGTCACAAGGTCCATAAAAGTAAGTAAGTTAGTAAGTAATTATTTACTGCACCAGTAAGAAAATAACAGAAAGAAACAAAATAAAAATAAGCTAAGCACACGATACAGGTTACCAAAGCGGCGGTAAAGTCTAGAGAATAAGCAAACAGGTCGGTGTGTATTCCTTGATGTCGAAGGTGCTTTCGATAATAAACTCACAGAAACCATCCTTAATGAAATTAAATCAAAGGGATTAAACCACGACTATATGGGTCCGAAGAGTGCTCTCTAACAGAATAGCTACTCCAACCCTCAATATAACTGAGTATGAATTTCACACAACGACAGGGTGTTCTCAGTGTTTGAACAGCCTGCAAAAACCAACTTGAAAGCCTGGGCTTTCGGGAATAAAACAAGCACATCGAATGTGGCTTCACCAGACAGTCGAAGTACCCTCAAGATACAAATGGACCAACGACCAGAATGACTGTCGAAAATGGCACCACAGGTACAAGTAGGTGAGAGGCCTAAGGTCAGAGTTTGCGTCAGCATCAGCAAAATGACCTTCATTTACTAGACAGAAGTCTAGAAAATGAAGTTATGATGATTTCCGCGCATAAATATTACATTATGTGTGGCAATCAGTTTGGCCAGAAACCTAAAAACCAATATTATCTATTATCTACATCAACTCAAACAGTCAAGCTGCGATGCTCTCACTAGTCCAGTGCTGCAAGAATAAATTAAACGCCCTTGACTTTAATGAAGTTACACTTAGATGGGTATTAGGATATTCCAATATTGTTGGAAACGAAACAGCAGATGAGTTTACCGGAAAGAACGGCAACACACGCATTGTCAGCCCAGAGCCTTTCTATGGAATCACCAAACCGGAGCCATATTATCTGCTGAACAAACTAGATATGATAAGATAAGATAAGAGCAATCGCACAGTTGAAGTCCATCAAAGTAACTCTCACTCGTAAGCTCTTATCCAAGGGTTCAATAACAGAAAACAATAAAGAACTACTTGAGCTCAAAAGTAACAAAGCCTGTGAAGAATCGAGAATCCTAACTATTAACGTATGTATAACAATCATGGGTAAGAAACAAGATGCAATATGTAGCTTCTGCTAAAAATCAGAGCAAACTACTTTGCAACGTTGCAACATATTGATTTAAACTATCAATTAATCTACTATAGACCTCATCCTCCTCTGTTTCTGCAGACCACAAATGCATAAAATAAGTATTTACTTAGGCAGACCTTATGATGTACACAAAATTGCAGCCGTCAGAATTTGGAATGTTCTGGCCTCGACAAGAATCAGTAATGACTTGTAAAAAGGGCTGCGACAAAATATCATAACTGCTCGGCGCGGCGGATATTAGTCCAAAACAACAATAATAAAGTTGATAATATGGCAGATGTCCGGACCTATTACTATAGCCCTATCTCTGACACATGCAATGATCATAGCTCTTTACACTTTTCAATAGCCTGCTGAGACTGGTTCACGGTTCACGTGTACTACAGAGTAAATTTCTCGAATTGGCAAAAGACAGCTAATTATAAATAAGCCCATGATTCCCAGGGAGTCAATAATAAGATTGGGGCAGCTTGTGGCGAGCTGTTCGGCAATAGCGACATCGTCTCAGGCATGTTTTCGTCGGTCAGAGTAGAATCCAAGATGAACCGTAGGACTCGGCTTGCCTTGATTGGCCGTTGGCCGTCTAGAGAGGAATCGTTAGAGCGATGTATATGCTCCAGGGGTGGAAGTGGAAATGTACGTGAGTCGCTGGTCGATGCAGTATCTATGTGGTAGTAAAAATACTGCTCTGCCCTCACCCCTCTTCCTGAGACGCCCTGGGTCAAGTCGCGCCGGCACTGTTGCAAGTGCTATAAGAAACTAAACAAAATGGGTCCATATTGGCACTTATACAATTTTTTCTTCGAATATTTTTACTAATACCGTTTTTTACTCATAATCATCATTACTCCGAAAATTTTATCTCATACTTTTTTTCTTACAAAAAATTATACTTCTACCTACAATGTTTATAAGGATTTTTATTTCGAAATTTTATCCTCCTAAAGTCGTCAAGTAGATATATCTATACTCATAAAGTTATTTGAAATAAATTGTTTATTTATAAACATTTTCCCATTAGGTTCACTCTGTTGTGGTATAATTCTTTTATGAATAACATAAACTATGTAGTCATAATGGGCTTTGTGCAGAAACTGTTGTGGCATACTCAACTTTAGCATATTTCTTTGTGGCAGATTTAGAGTTGTTCGAATATTATTCGAGCATAATTTCGATGCTCCTATTTATGATGAGGCATAATCTGGATGTGCATAAAAAGTATCGGCATAGTTTGTTTTAGCATAACAGAGAAGGAATAATTACAACCTCTCAATATAATCGAGGTAGTAGTAATATTCTGTACGTTACTTACTGTGTTACTGAGCTGAGTACTTTCTAGGTTGCTAAAAAAAAATAACCTCGAAGACTAAGGCGGGAGCAAAGCTCCCGCCTTAGTCTTCTAACCTAACCTATCCGAGTCGGATCTGCCCCGGAAGGTTTTGTTCGCTCGCTTCGCTCGCTCACTGCAGAAATTTTCACCCTCACAGAAAATTCTGTCTGACGGAAAAGGCAAGTTTCGAACATGTGGCTACATGCCCAAAAAAAATGCAAATCTAATTTCTGTCTTATAACACTCGGCGTAAATAATGATATGCCAAGATAGTTTCGGACAAAATAATATTCGAAATATTGTTATTTAAGCCAAGTGATGTTTCTGTCTCATTAAGTTGATGCCAAAATAGATTATACCAAGTCTGTTATGTCCTAAGCGTTTCGGACAAAAAAAGTTTAGAGGGAACCCGTTTAGTACAGTACCTACTCTGCCACAACCTGATTTGTGCAGGTAGCTAGTTTACAGTAATAGTACGATTTATATTTAATTAAACAAAAATAATTCACACATAAAACCAGTACAGATAAAAATAAATACCTATAACATTAGAATATATAGCATAAAATAAGTATAGTGAAAAATTATATAAACATAAAAGTTAGTACTAAAAATATGTATGAAAAACAATATTATGAACATAAATAATTCTATGTGATGATAATTATGAACAAAGATTATTCTAAATACCGATCATTATGAAGTTAAATTGTATAAGAAAAATTTTCGGAGTTCCAATAATCTAAGTTGCAATTTTATAAATACTTTGGCGCACCCAAACAAAATGTTATAACGTACACAAAAAATCTTTCAAGATTTTTAATATCATCTTTTTTGAGGCGTAACTCTCATTCATGTACCGTATTTAATGTAGTAACGTATACTTCATAAAATTAAAAGGTGAGTTACGACATCAAACTTTAAAATTATTTTGATTTATATGTACATACGACACAGTTTATTAAGAGAATAGAGCCATATTATCTTCGAAATTGTGTTGTAACGCACAAAAGCCTAAAATATTTGTCCCTTACGCCATTGTGAATTCACAGTTTCGTATTTATTTCATCAGATAGAATGTCGTAAAGGCACCTTCTTTTGCTGTAGTAACTAACCACATAGGGATTTATGAATAAGAAGGATATACTACGTTAAAAATGGACACGTTATCCCTTCAAATTAAAAATTTGACCCATACAACATTTTTTTTAAAGCAATATGAAATTACGACAAAATGAATTCACTTCATAACTTCTTTATTTGAAGCGATATCAAAAAGTTAATTATACAGATCGATAGAGAATTTTTTTCTGAGTTCTATGCAATTCAAAGTGTACTTACGACAAAATGTCCCTTACGACATTTGAAATTTCCAGTGTCGATATATACAAAGAATTTAGTAGATTATTTTTTATGTCAAAATCAAAATTTACGAAATTTAGATATTAATATCAGACAATTCTCAGGTATGATCTATTGCGTAAGTAGAACTAGATTATTATCCCCCTTACTCTTAAATAAAGTTAATCCCCGATAAGTATTTATGTTTTGTTTATTCGGTCCTTAAAACATCAATATAGACAAGACATATGCCTGTAGGCTACAGGGCAGATGTTTTTTTTTTCACAACCACAGTTAGCTGTAATACCATGAACAATTGAACATACCTATTTCTTTGTATAGATACTGAGTAAAAGTGCTGTAACAGACACAGAGAGATACAGACGAACTAAACGAAACATTTCCTGACTTAGCAAACTAATAAGTAGATATTGTCTGTCCGTTTTGGTCCTAACAATATGTCTATAAGACTGATTTACTATAACTACATTGTCTGACTTCAAAGCTTCTTTACGAAGATTTTTTTTAAATAATCGCAATTATAGCCTTAAAATGTATTTAAGCAGTAGAATACAGGTAAGAATCAGGATTAGAGACAACGACCTAGACCTTTTAACGTTTTATAAATAAATTGTTTTTTTTTTTGTATATCAACTGATATTTATTATCCTTAATACACAAACGGATACTTTGTTTTTTTTTACATTGACCGATCGCGTTTTACTGATAAACTTGTACACGCTTTTATAGAAATGAGAACAAAATTGATCAACTGTTTGGCTCTGAAAACCGTAATTCAGCTAATTTTATTCCAATTGTTAGGAAGGTTTCCTATAAAATTAATAAATGGTTAAATAATTTATTTTATATAGAAGCAATACTCGTAATGAGCTATACAAGAGCTTCTCCATTAACAGCGTTATGTATTTTACCTACATCATCATCATCAGCCAATGATAGTCCACTGCTGGATGTCCTCTCCTATTAACTATGCGTATATTGCGTATAGACGCATTAGGAGGTAAATGCTCAAAATCGCCACGCTGGGCAAGCGGATTGGCGATCGCAGTAATGTGTCCACTATGATGACGCTGCTGCCCATCATCAATCTTTTATGAAATAATGGTCAGTGAAACTTCAATCCCTTAATCGACTCTTACGACACTCGCAGGAGGAGTTGGGGTTGTGACAAATGTATTCTTACTGCCGTCACCACACGGCAATGCCAATTTTACCTACATTTTATTGGAAAACATATTCTAAAAAGCAAAATCTAGATTACAGATTTATAGAAGAAGAGAATTACAGATGAAGTGCAAAAGTCAGATTTTGGTGTGGCCCTAGCATAATTTGATGTAAATCGCACCAGAGCATGAATAAATAATTAAATTTTATCATCTAAATGACATTGCGGGGAGATATAATGGGATTACTCGTACTCCCGCAAAATGATAAAATATTTTGAAGAGATCATCGGAATTTTCAAGTATTTCATATAACATAACGTGTAACTTTCAATTACTTTAAATACTGTGGAGTTAGTAAAATTGCCGAAAAAGTATAACTGAGAAAATTCAAAAGTATTATTAAGGGTTACTTTGTCGGTATGACAAGTACGTTAAGATTAATGTAACTCGAGTATACGGCGCTTACCTTTCATCTTAAAGTTTAAGGAAAGATAATTAAAGTACCGTAAAACGGTCCTACTTTGCTCCTTGGGTGGTAACAATGCTCCAAGTAAAAAAAAAAGTTATGTTCCGTTCCAGACGAAAATACTTGTTATCTGGGTACATTTTAATTTTTTGTCTGGTAATACGAGATTTCACCTAGCAACTTCGATATGATTAACTGTCAAAAGTTTAAACCTCTTGTCAGTAGCTGTCAAAACTGCAACAAGCGTGGATGCAATCGATTTTGTTAATGCTAAAAATCTGTTCCCGTATCAAACACCTCTGGATGTTTAGTAAGTGTTTTATTCAAAAAAAAATCAAAAAATCAAAATCAAAATATATTTATTGGTATATAAAATATAGGTTACAACTTGAGTTAGTGGCCGAAACCTCCATGTAAGTATAAAAATACTTGTGTTAGGAGGTTTCGCTACTTCCATTTATTGTTTCATCTAACATATATCATTGCTTATCTGGAAACTTAGTTTTTAAGTGATTGCTTCGATAGTTTCCAAATAATTATTTGTTTTCACGGACGATCTTACTATGCACATGGTTTTGGGGATATTTTGCACCAGGAGCAATGTATACCTTTAGAATGACCTTAAAGAATGATTTGAGTTAATAATTTTTCTGTTATTGTCTTTATCCCGCAGAAAGTACGTCAGAAGACTTGACGCACGGCATTATAAAGCCTACACTGAAGACGCGTTAGAAGAATGTCTGCGAGCTATAGTCGAAAAAGCTGCAGAATTTTATATTACAAGAAGGACATTCCACCCATATTTACTAAAGAAGAAGAATTACATTTCTGCGACTGCATTGAAAGAATGAGCCAGTACGGATTTCCACTGTCGGAGTTTGATTTACGCATCATTGTTAAAGCGCATATTTCAATGAATGATGTTTTTTCATAAATGGGTTGACTACTGACCAGATCTCTTTAGATTTAATTGTTACAATTAAAATAATAACTAGCGATACGTTTATAAACGTTGATTTATATGAAACTTTATGGGTAATTATAAGAATGATTCAAATTTAAGACTGGTGCTAATAGACCTACAAGATATTTGAATTATCTTAATAAAAAAACTGTGAATTTGAGCAAAATTTGTGTTTTTCTGCTACCTCAACTATCCTATAGAGTGGTCCTATAGAGTGTTGAGGAATATAGCACGCTATTTAATGCTCCACGCCAGGAATAGGTCCGAATTCAAAGCAATCTTGCATTGGAGCAAAGTTTCCTGCTTCATACAGATTACTTTGCTCCAAAAACAAAGTTAAAAAAAATCTAATGTGTCAACTAACCTGGGACACATTTCACCCCAAAGTGTAGGTAAACAGTACATATTTCCCATAAAACCATTGAAAGTACCAGAACCCCATATTTATAAAAGATCAGATGCGATTCGTAAAAGTGGAGCCAATTTTGGAGCAAAGTAGGACCGTTTTACGGTATATTAATATACAGGGTGGTCCAAACCTTGACGTCAAAATTTTTTTTTTAGATTCCTCACGTCATGAGCTATCAGAATATACCCCATTATGTTAGCCGATTTTTTGTAGTTTTCGAGTTATGAAATTTTGAAAAATATTTTTTGAGAAATTCTGGAATGGAGAAATTTATTAATAAAAAAATAACTGTTAGGTTTTTTAACTAGTTTATTTTTGTAAAAGTATTACTACAAAAAAAGGATTTACTGACAAAAAAAATAGCGTCCTCACTTTGATACAAGTAGGATAAAAAAATAGCAAATTCAAAATTTTACGCTAAAAACGCATCAAAATAGCATTAATATACGTAAATAAAAAAAATAAAACATATCCCAAGGATTTTTGGTAATGTTAAAACTGCCCTAGACCTTAAACCTTCGTAAAAGCAAAAAAAAAGTGAAACTTAATAATGAGGGTTTTTCGGAGTAGTCGGTCAAATAAACTTAAAAAAAAACTTCAAAATTTTTAATTTAAAAATAAAGTCGAATTTCGTCTCTTTTAATGTTCTTATCAATAAACAAAGACAGAAAATACCACGAAAACTCAATTTGTGTAGTTATTCAAGTCATTTTTTAGTACTTTAAAATTTTAAGCTTTTTTAAGTTTATTTGACCGACTACTCCGAAAAATCCTCATTATTAAGAACATTATTATCACTTTTTTTTTGCTTTTACGAAGGTTTATGGTCTAGGGTAGTCTTTACATTACCAAAAATCCTTGGGATATGTTTTATTTTTTTTTATATTCGTACATTAATGCTATTTTGATGCATTTTTAAAGTAAAATTTTGAATTTGGTATTTTTTATCCTACTTGTATCAAAGTGAGGACGCTAATTTTTTTGTCAGTAAATGTTTTATTTGTAGTAATACTTTTACAAAAAGAAAATATTAAAAAAAAACCCAATAGTTTTTTTTAACAATACATTTCTTCATTCCAGAATTTCTCAAAAAAACAATTTTCAAAAATTCATAACTCGAAAACCACAAAAAATCGGCTAACATACATGGGGTATATTCTGATAGCCCATGACGTAGGGAAACTAAAAAAAATTTTTTGACGTCAAGGTTTGGACCACCCTGTATATATAGTAAATTGTGATTCAGGAACATAAGAACTGAAATTACTAAGTATTATAAAAATCAAACGACGTGCATTAAATAATAAGACTCCTACGTGATATCAACAAACATCAACAAGCCTCTCAAGCCTTTTTTACAAAATTAGGCACCTACCCATTTTAAAAGTAATGAAACTGCGAGACAATAATATTATTTAGAATTGTTTGAAATGAAAATGTGTTTTGTGTAGATCCTGTAGGAGTTTTTTAGAACCAGTCATAGTGAATTGAAAACGTAGGTAGTTTATTTTTAAGAACTGCAAAAATACCTAATTTGTATATTTGTACGTGTGCGTTAATACTATCTATACTACAGCTCAATATATACTTCTGAGAAGTCGAAAATTTTAATTAGGATGAAACACATGTACTCTCACACTCGCACGCAATCCATTATGTTTTCGTAATTTCGACTATCTCGCAGTGATACTCGTATATCTGTAGCTGTACTCAAATTATTAAATATCTGTAACATTAAATTTCCCAAAAAATATACCGTCTTATAAACGTACATTGTATCATTTTGGATGATAAAATATATATATGATTTTGTGAAGTGTATATTATATGATGTTCTTAATGCCTTTACTACATTATAAGCCACATGCTGATTTTGAGGTTCCCAAAATAAATATAGCTCACAAAATATTGATAAACAAGTTTCGACACTTTACAAAATCATCAAACCTATGCTTTCACGTAATAATATATAAAGCAACAAGTAAATTAACTTACCTACTTCTCACTCTTCACTACGTTTTTCTGCAAAATACAATGAAGCCAAATTTTCTTTTGTGTGGAAAAACAACTCGACATAATGGAAAACGATACAGTTGGAACACCTGACCCTGAATGACAGGCTTCGTAACGCAATCACTGTGGAAAGACGTTGGGAAATGATTGCGTATTTTTCAGATTCCCGATTTACTCAAATATTTTTTTGTTCAAATAAACCGTACAACAAACGATTTTGAACACTTCATGATAATAATTTATTAGAAGATATTTTATGGGGCAACTCGACACCGACATTGTAAGTAGTGTGTGTGAAAAGTAGAAATGGTAATAATTATGCTGTACTAAGATAATTATTTATTAAGGCAGAAAGAAAGAAACTAAGCTACTTACAACAATACCAACAAAAACTTTCATGGCTGAATCACTCAATATTATTCCTCAATTTTATTAAAAGGAAAATATTATTGAAAGTAAACCCCTTTGACATCAATAAATATTGTGTGAAACATTCCCAAAATATCCCCGGTGCAATTGCAAATATTTTTAACAAATAATGGAACAAATGAAAATGGACACATTTAAAAATCGTATTCGGTATGCCCGATTTATATTTTCTACATGCTAAAATTATTACGAATAAATATTCTATTTCGTTTTACCATGATATTTTTTTAATCTGAGAAGGCTACATTTTTTTTCCACGCTCTGGAATATTGTTTATTTGTTTAACAGACATCATACAACATTACAGCTTAAGCCAATGCGTCGTATGACAAAGTAAAATAAAAACAACATTAAGAAAATTTAATGACATACATATAATTAATCAATATCCTCGCAGAACTTCAATAAAAGGGATATCAATATGGATGGCCTCTCAAAAAATAAGTCGCAGTAAGGTACAATAGTTAAAAGTTTGTTCAGCAAGGCACGTGCGTGTGGGATTGGGGAAAATTAGTGAGCTCAAGTGCGAGCAGTCTCCTTAGCAAGGAGGTGATGGTTTCGGCTGCGCAAGTACTTATCGGGAACGAATAAAGTAATGGTCCTATAGTCAATTCCGAGCAATCCGAAACACCCTCCGACCCCCGAAAAATCTGAATATATCTCTCAAAACTAATAAGTAACTTCTAATACGAGCGGAAGCCCTTATAAATATAATTAATGGTATTTAAAAAAGATTCTACTTATATTGCAGACTAAGTTCCTTTTGAGCCATCACCATGCTGCAGAGTTTAGTGGAACTGATTTATTTGAATCGCAACAATGTTATTTTGTTGTCAGACGTTGGAAGTCCTCGAATGTTACTAATTGTAAACAAACCCAAAATAAGACTTCATTATGTCAAAATATTCACCATTTTACCGTTGAAATGCCAAAACAATTGACTTTGAAATTAAATAAATATTTTTCAATACGATAAAGTACTTTTAGCAGGAAAAGGATGAAGGATTGAGATTTCATTATTCCATATTCAATAACTTTAACTTTACTGACAACAAATAAATTGCATTATTGCCATTAAAAAAATCTCTGAAAAGGATCTTGTTAGGCTGATAGGTATAGTTGTTTGCCCGGGGTGCTTAGATAAGATCGCAATCGCTAGCGCTTAATCGTCAATCGCAAACGAAAGGTAGCTAACTGTCTTTGTCACACCAATATAAAAGAGTGACAGGGAGGGAATACTATGATACGCTACTAAGCGTTAGCAATTGGCAACTTGCCTAAGCATCCAAAAGGGCTAGCATATACAAATATTTCTCCCAGTCACCTGTCAGTTCACACTCGTAGATTTGTATGGACTAAAAGGTGACTCGGAAAGATGTGCTAGCCCTAACTAGTCTTACTCTTTGACTATAAGAGCAGTGAGCGAGAAATTTATTACTCGGGAATAAAATGACGGAAGTAAGGACGATTTAGCTCAGTCATATAAAATATTTGTGTTGATTTTGTTTTATATTTATTTTGTTATAAGCTTCGGCGCCTATTCTACGGAGTACGGATTATTATTTATGAGTATGACAGGATAGAATAATTTATGAGAGTTAACTAAAAATATTTTTCTGTGTTTTCTACCCCTTTAGTAAGGGTCACGGTCCATACAAAGTTGAGAAAAATTGTGCGCTGCGAGTTACAGTTTTGTAATTTTAACCAGAGCTAGAGGGTCTCAAAATAGTTGTTTTTAGATGTGGAGGGAAAACCAATTCCCCCCCTGAGCGCGGGGGGAGGGAGGTGAATGTGCATGCGGAAGGGTTGCGTTTAATATTTTTTTACTAATTAATAAGGCCTACTATGCATTGTTTGGTATCATTTTCGTGTAAAACGGACCTGGAAAATCCATTTTTTTATTATAAACATGAGCAATTTCATACAAAAATGTACATTTTTTGGAGTAAAAGTAAAAAAGTTACAGTTTTTATTTTAATTTAAGCGTCATATAAGTATTAAAAAACATACTTATCCAATTTAAAAAAATAGTGTAAGATAGCATATTTATTGCAGTTTTTAAAAATATACACATTTTGTAGTCTTTCATACAAAAATTCACTGAAAAAAAAATTACATGACGCGTACCTCCAACAAAAACCTCCGCGTAATCTCAAAAAAGAGACTTTTGTGCCGGCAACTGCTCATAGATTAAACATATTTTTGTACTTGCACATTATTGTTTATATTGCAATTGTAAATATTTATTGATATGACAGTAAATTGAATATTTTCTGATCTTCTTTTTTTAAATAACCTAAGATTATGAAGAATTTTATTTGTTCAGATTCTATTTTTAGATTTTATCGATTATTGTATACCGCGTGTATATATTATATCTGATCACATGTATGATATATAGTATCTGATCATATAAATCGGAATGGGTAATCATTTTTACAAGTGTCATTAGGTAATGATCTCATTACCAAAGACGATAAATGTAATTTTCACTAACCGGGACTAAACAACTACCCAGTTCACCCACGTTAAAAGTTTATTTCATATGGAATTTGACAATCAATTGTTAAACGTTTACTTCATAAATCATCATTATTACCATATCAGCCGAAAGACGTCCACTGCTGAACATAGGCCTCCCCCAAAGATTGCCGCAATGACCGGTCCTGCGCCACTCGCATCCAGCGGACTCCTGAGACCTTCACTGTCCACCTTGTGGGGGGCCTACCCACGCTGTGCCTTCCACCTGCGAGGCCGCTGCATTGGCCATCGGTTCTACGTGCAATGTGCCCCGCCCACTGCCACTTTAGTTTAGTGATTCGGAGAGCTATGGAGCTATACTTTGGTTCTGCTGCGGATTGTCTGATTTCTAATACGACCTCGCAGAGAGACTCCCACCATAGCCCTCTCCATTGCCCTGTGGGTGACTTTAAGCTTTCTTATGAGGCCCATTCTAAGCGACAACGTTTCAGTACCGTATATCATCACTCTTTTAAATCTTTGATCAGTGTGTGTTGCCACACTGATCAAATACTTTTGTCTTCAAGAACTGCGGAATATTGGACGAAAAGATGTGTCGTAGCTTCCCAAACGCTGCCCAACCTAGTCGGATTCGATGATTGACCTCTTACTCAAAGTTGGACCTACCTAACTGGGTAGCTTGTCCTAGGTATATTATAGTCGTCTACACCTTCGAGTTTAGTCTCCGATTGTAACGGGAGTTTTCGTCTTATCCATGTTCATCCTAAGACGAACACGTTCGAAGGCGCTACTGAGGTCAGCGAGCATCGCACTGAAATCTTCCAAGGTCTCAGCGAAGACCACCGTATCATCAGCGAATCGAAGGTGAGTGAGGTACTCCCTGTTTATGTTGATACTCACCTTTTCCAGTCCAGTCTTAAAGACATCTTCCAGTGCAGCGGTAAACAGATTAGGGGAGATGACACCTCCTGCAGACTGACTCCCCGCTGCAGTATAATATGCTTCAAGCTCTGGTCTTGGAGTCGGATTGACATAGTGGCGCTTTCGTATAAACACCTCAACATTTCGACATAGCGGTAGTCTACTTGGTACCGTTAAAGAGACTGTAGTACTGCCCAGAGTTTCGATCAAATCGAAGGCCTTGGGGGTTACAGAGGTTATCAAATTCCGTGTGAAATAAACGTTTAACCCGGGTTGCTTGGTTAACCCAGGTTGATGCAATTTGCCCTAACAGACATTATGGAGTATTTTGTTTACGCAAAATCGCTAAATTCCCGCAGTAGAAACGTACTGTCAACAATAAGTCAAAGCAACGTCCCTTTTTTATTCGAGGTACGCGACAGGTGCAATTTTTTTACAACTTATTTTTGCATGGAAAGTTCCAAAATATATACATTTTTAAAAACTACAATAAATATGCTATCTTGTAGTATTTTTTTTATTTTCATATATTTCTTTGGTAATACTTATATAACGCAACAATCAAAATAACAACGGTGATTATTTTACCTTTATACCAATAATTATTTTTTTATATATCAAAATACTCACATTTATTATCAAAAATGAATTTCCCGTGTCTGTTTTATATGAAAATGATACCAAACAATGAATAGTAGGCCTAAATATTAGACGAAAAAATTTTAAACATAACCCTTCCGTTTACACATTCACCCCCCTCCCCCCTCGTTCAGGGGGGGAATTGGTTTTCCCTCCACATCTAAAAATATTTATTTTTACACCCTCTAGCTCTGGTAAAAATTACAAAACTGTAACTCACAGCGCACAATTTTTTCCATTTGGACCTCTACTACTTCTAACTTTTTGTGTATTATAATTATTCTATTCTAGCCATTTCTATGGAACTCGACATCAAACGTAAATACAGACAAAAATGATATTTCGTTAATAAGTTTTTTTGATAAACTCATTGATAGGAGCCAGGGATTGAACCCACGACCGTCGACCATTTCGTAACAACTATGCATTTTACCGCTCGACCACATTTTCCTTTTCTAATCAGCCTAGCATTATTGAATGATCTCTTAATCTAAATAAATAAGATAACTTAGTAATTTCTTCAATTAATACGCACTCTTTGTCGATATTTGAAAATTCCACCAATATTAAGGTGTCAACGTATAACGCTTTTTTTCATCACACCTGTTCCGTAAGTGCGACAATACGCTGCGGTGATGCGGGCCGTAGGTGCGTCATTACGTCATAGTATGCCGTTAAGGATTTTCATACAACATTACGTCGCACTAGCGCGGTCCGGCGCACGCCGCGCGCCGAGCCGAGATTTCTTTTATGAAAATGATGAAATTAAGTCATCCCTGATTTAGACCATTTTAGAGTAGTTTTGTGAAAATATATTGTTTTATGAATTAAGCCCTCACCTTCGGCTCGGGCTTGAATTCACACTCGTTCGTATTTTCTTGTTTACCGCCCTAAGTACACATACACAATGTACTATTATAGTTATAGAAATGGCTGTAAAATAGAATACTTTTAAGTAAAAGTTATTGTCGTTCACATAAATAAGTTCATGAATTTTACAGTAAATTGACGAATTTTATTGAAACTTTTGTTTGTTACTATTATTTGTATTTAGTGTCCGGGTGAGTAATTTTCTTCACTGCCCAGAATCTCATCGTTTACATTTATTTATATAAATATATTAAAAGTAGGCTATATTATCTTATTCAGTAAACAATGGAGTAAGACTCAATCAGGCTATTATCGTCGGAATGATCGCGACACTAGATCCGAGCGTCATTAAAATGTAAAAGCCTCGTCGAGTAAATAAATGTTGGCCTTCGAATCGCCCTTCGGCTGTTTTAGCGTGTCACAGAGTACCTATCTGACAATTTACTGGTATTTACGCAAAAAAAAAATATTCGAGCAGGTTTTATATTGTAGATTGTTTGTTGTAGGAACTGCTTAATATTTTTTTAAATCGTAGGTAACCATTATTCGATATCATAAAAAGTAATGAAGGTTTATCGGGAAAGTCAAGACATCATAAACTTCAAACATGGCATGTACGATTTTCTATCTAGTTACTAACTACATAGAAAATCAACAACGTGCATGACACCTCTGTAATTGCAGACAAATACATAGGTTTCAGTAGCTGCTTAGTAATTACTATCAGATTTATTTATTTAATCTTTATTGCACAAAAAAGAAAACTTAGAAGTACAAAAGGCGAACTTAATGCCATAAGGCATTCTCTACCAGTTAATCTTTAGGTGAAGCAGAGAGGTTGTGGTATTTATAAAACTAAGTGCTAATTTCCTAACTTAGACTAACTAGTAGTACCTACTACTATCCCTCTATGAACGTTTCCTAACTTAGCACTTGGTTTTATGAATAACCGTGTATGTATAGGTATTTTCATGAAATGTATACTATTAGATTCACTTATTATTGAATAGAACACATGAAAAACTTCATTAATGTTTACCCTCCTAAGTCCCAAGTGCCTTCTAAAAGAACAAAATGGCGTTCACCATTAAGTCCTGGGTAATACACGGTTATTCATAAAATGTATACTATTAGATTCACTTATTATTGAATAGAGCACATGAAAAACTTCATTAATGTTTACCCTCCTAAGTCCCAAGTGCCTTCTAAAGGAACAAAATGGCGTACATCATTAAGTCCTGGGTAATAAAATTTTAAAGGTCGTTCGATCACAATGCAAACAATAATTCCATGACGTCAGGGACCTATTTCTCAAAAGCTTGTAACTTGTAATACAAGCGGAATAGTCCTTATCTAACTTATGGTGTCAAAAAGAAACTTCCACTTGTATTACAAGTTACAAGCTTTCGAGAAATGGGCCCCTGGACTTAACAATCGCCATTTTTTGTTCTACAAAACGCCATTTCGGTCTTTCTGACTAAAAATATTTTAAAAGGAGGTTACAATAATGAAGAAAATTCAATAATGATGGAAAAGTAAAAAAAACATCGGAGTTACTATTAAAGGGACCAACTCGTGTCTATGAACAAAATATACCAATTTTATAGGTAAAATGAAATGGATGGCCCATATATTTGCACACTTTTATTTATAAGTAAAGATTGACGAACAATAGTCCTGATTTATCTTTAGACAGGAATAATAGTTATGAGTAATGAAACTTAATTGGTGAAAATAAATTCGGAAATTCGAATAATTATCAAAGAGATCTGAATACCCTTCAGAATTTTCACATACCTATCTGGCCTTCATATCATGATAACACATATTATGTTATGTGTATTAATATTTTTATTACTTACAACAAGTTTCAAAACTACGCGGACATAATTATAAATTAATTTAAATGAAAGGCCAAACCTGTTGACTTGCTGAACTAACTTAATGGAATATTCCCATTCACCCCTTGACAATCTTGGATACTGGGTCCGATTTCGGCGAACTTTCCCCACTCTAGAACCTTAAGGACCGGATCTAATTCTTTAATTATAAAATGCAAATTCCTCTGAATCTGCGACGGCAATCAATGTCTCCCCAAAGACGTTTATGGGGTGGAAAGTTGATAGAACCACTAAAATCGTCTGAATAAACTGTTTTAGTAATTAGGTTTGGTGCTCCCTACGTGGGCTGGGAGACGATAGGGATAATGTTTTCTGGAAGCGTACTCCTTTAATAGTGATGGTTTGTTCTGGCTGTAGCTGCCGCGGATTTTAATACAGTAAACGGGCTTAGAAAATGGCCCTGAATCGACGCTACAACCACAGCCTAATAAGTTTATTTTCAAAACAGTTGGCGATATTTTACTTTTGAAATACTTAGTTACTAATTCGGATACGTAATCCATAAATGGTCCAAAACATGACGGGTGCCGTAAACAGAACCAACAACGTCCGTTTTCCAATTTCCAGACACCTGTCTCGTAATCCAGCGTACTACGCTAGTCCTCAAAGCGTGCACTCTGTAAAGTATTAACATTAAATATAGCCTGTAGATCCAAATTTGGCAGAAACATAAGGGACATAAGACTATATGCATCTAATTTTAGGTTTCCGTAGTAAACTAGGAACCCTTATAGTTTCGCCACGTAATGTTATACTAATTGGCATTACGAAACAGATACAACTCACAAATGAGTGACAATTTTTTTTTAATTATGGAGTGGTTATCTCCGAAAACATTGACTTAAATATCTTTCTTTGAGGCCCTTATTCTTTTTAGAAGACCTATTTATCTATGTAAACGATTTCAGTAAAATAGAGAAATCATCCAGACTTTGCTTGAAGGATAGATTTTTTCTGTATTTTGTTCTACCACTTTGTCGGCGTGATTACTGATACTACCTAGTACTTGGTAGCTGCTACCTACTAACGGTCACTTAGCTATGCTCCAGACAGACAGACAGACAGACAGACGGACGGACATGGCGATACTATAAGGCGAAAATAACGAAACTTGGATGCTAACGAAGGTCTCAAGTTGATAAAGTTTTCACGTTAATGTAAATATTAAGTGTATTTTCCTCAAATATCCCCTTCCGGTGTGCAGCGTTTCAGTTTCCGGATATTATTGATACCTATATGGCTCTTTGTTAATTGTTTTTTTGTTGAATAAGTCATGCAGGTGTATAATTAATTGTATGTTATCCAGACATCTTTGGTTTCATGACAACGTTCTAGATTTGTCCCTACTTAATTAAAAGATGCTTAACTTTATTCAAAATAAATATAGAAATCGCAAATCACCGAAAAAATTGTAGCCATACAAACCGTTTAGGCAGCTTCAGTCCTAAAAGGTAGAGCAGGTTAGATTGCTAGTGCTATTGTATATTACTTCTTTAAAGGGAATGTACGGTTTATGTTGTTTTGAAACACGCTATGTTTTCCAACTAAGTGAGTTATTTACACTTTTTAGCGGTGTGGTTAGAACTTGAGGTCGATTTTATTTTATTCCAAAAAGATTGTCTATTGGATAAAAAAAAGCTTGGAAAAGTATTTGACTTTTGGTTAATTTGCAGTAAAAGTGTACCTTTTAATTTTTATATGCGATCATGCAGGCTTAGCACATGATTGGTGCGACAGTATGTCGCCGCGAGATAGATCTTCCGTCCTTCACTAGCTATATTAACAAAAGAGGGACGGATAGACTATCTCGCGGCGAGATACTGTCGCGCCAATCATGTGCTTAGCATAATGGACTGTAATATACCATTTTACGCGGCATCGTACTTTTCAGTTATGAAACAAAAAAGTATATATTGATTTAAACTTTCACGATTATCACTCATATTTTACAGACATATATATACAGGGTGTTTGTTATATCATTAGCCATATTGCAATATGTGTTGGGTAAAGGCGTAAAAAAATATTTGGTAAAACAAAAATAATCCATTTTTCATTATCCTTTTTGTTATAGATTTTTTTTTAAATCCCATTATCTAACGAATGTTTGGTCACTATGATCACTTGCTTACTTTGCGTACTGCCCCCATCATCTCATAACTGCCAAATCAGATTGGAAAGGGTGTTTGAGTTTGCAACTTTAATTAACCCGCATAAGGTAACTAATTCAATGCGTTATAACGTACGTAACAAGTTTCCTACGCGTGGTGGGGAATGGAGGTGGAGCTTAACTTGCAGGTAAATCTCACGAGACAGCATTATCAGTCTATCGCATACAGTACTAATAATGAGGGTATTTTGAGTTGCGCGCCGATCTGAGGGTAGTTTGACTCGAGCGCGTTTACGCAAGCGCACTCTTTCTTTGTTTACAGAGTGCTGTACAAATGGCACATGGTATCTTGCGATCAGCCGAGCCAGCATAATTTGACCTCAAGAACGGAGTAACTTAAATGTTCCGTCATACAAACGCGTACTGGTTTACCTCAGATATCGATTCTAATGCACTCTCTAAGCAAATTGAATTGTTGATGACGACGAGCAGGTACAGGTAGGTATGCGCTTGGGCAGTTTTAATCAAATAACAATCGTGAGTGCATGTAGTTAGGACATTTTATTCATTGTTTAGTGCCGATGGTGGGGTGAGTGACGTCGGCTGATCGGTGCTTGTGATGAACTCCTGATTGGCTAAGACTTGACTACTCAAACCTGCTACCCTTTTGTCTGCCATCGAATCGCACGGATTGAAACAAACTTGCCTAGTGACCACAAATTATGTTTTTGCCGGATAAAAAACGGGAAAAAAAAACTAAAAAAAAGAGTCACTTTTTTTTTCAAAAATGTTGTGTACTGGTGATCGCGAATGACATATCCAAATTTGGCTAACGACATAACAAACACCCCGTATATATATATTTTTTTTATTATAGAAGTGACGTACATGATAGAAAATACGAAAAGTTGCTGTATCGATATGGAAATAACGAGACTGCGGGTGGAAATCGCCGTGATAAAGTCACCTCCACGGTGATTAATTTATCGACCACTGTCATTGAAAAAGCGACCGTCAGTATACTTGAAAAAGGGTTGAATTTCGCTTTGACACCCAAGCGGATTCCATATGAGACCGCGATCTGTAGTGTTGAGGAGGCAATAATGCGTAACAGGGTTCCGTCTAGCGAGGCCGAGGTTCTTAGACAGGATGTTGCGGTTATTTTGCGAAAGGCTACACTACCGAAGAGTAATGTTACTGCAGATGAGCGATCAGCCCTGAGGAATTTGAAAGCGAATGAGAATATACTGGTTCTGAAGGCTGACAAAGGGAACGCCACTGTGGTCATGGACTCAATAGACTATGACGCTAAGATTCGGGTTTTATTGAGTGACACTAGCGTCTATAAGTCTGTCTCATATGATCCCACTGCCAGAGTTACGCGTCGGATTAGGGCTGTCATCAGGGACCATGAGGTGTTATTTCAGGAAGACGTTTTTAACCGCTTGTACAAGCCTAAAACAGTGCAACCACCGAAATTGTACGGGTTACCGAAAGTACACAAACCAAACGTGCCTTTGCGACCAATTGTAAGTCAAATCGCCTCACCTACTTATGATCTGGCAAAGCATGTTGCATCGGTGTTGCAGCCGCTAGTGGGAAACACGTCGTCTTTCGGGAAGGATTCCCGTCACTTCATAGACATTCTTAAGGACATAACGTTGGAACCAGGAGACTTAATGGTGAGTTTCGATGTTGAGTCACTTTTCACCAATGTTCCGGTTAAAGAGTGTCTAGAAGTAGTTCGAAAGAGGCTTGCTGACAATGGGATAGTAGTTCGAAAGAGGCTTGCTGACAATGTAGTGAGTTCTGTCATGGTTTTGCTCCGGAATCGTTTAGAAGGGAGCTACTTTTTATATGGAGGGGGGCATTATCTCCAGATCGACGGAGTTGCTATGGGTAGCCCTGTGGCACCGGTTTTAGCAAATATCTGGATGGAGCATTTCGAGGCCAGCATAGATCTGCAACCATGGGCAGTGAAATTATGGAAACGGTATGTCGATGATGTCTTCTGCGTTATGAGAGGTGGCAAGCATGAAGTTGAGCAATTACTCCAGTATCTCAATTCCATTCATACTAAAGTAAAATTCACATTTGAATTGGAATCGGAGCGCAGTTTGCCTTTTCTGGACGTAAAGGTGATAGGTCGAGATGATGGTTCTTTGGCGCACACTGTCTATAGGAAGCCCACACACACAGACAGGTATTTGAACGCTCTGTCTCACCACCACGCCAGCTTCAGTCTGTGGTTAATTCTCTAAAGAACAGAGCACATGACCTTTGTGACCCTGAATTTCTAGAAATTGAGTTTTCGCACGTTCAGGAGGTTCTGAAGAGAAATGGCTACATAATGAACAGACGGCAACCCAGACGAACACCGAGGAAGAAACATCCAGATGTTGCAAGGCGACCAGCATTTTTGCCTTATGTCAGGGGTGTAACGGACAAAATAGGTACGCTTTTGAATAAGTATTCCATACCAACCGTTTACATGCCGTTATCAAAGGTGGCAGGTCATCTAAGGTCGCCTAAGGATGTTTTACCTTATCACACACCGGGCGTTTATAAGATCGATTGTAGCTGTGGTAGTTCCTATATTGGGGAAACCAAACGCACCATAGCGGAAAGGGTCAAGGAACATATCACGGCTGTTAAAAAGCGTCAAACGAATAAGTCTGCTGTGGCCGAGCATTTGTTGGAGTCCGGACCTAACCACTGGATTGAGCTCCATAACCCGAAAGTCCTCTCAACCGAGCGTATACATCATAGCCGAAAAGTACGTGAAGCTATTGAAATTAAGAAACATCGGAATTTTAATCAAAATGAGGGGCAAGGAATCTCGTCTGCGTGGAATCCCGTGATTTACAAATGTAAGCGTGGTGAAACATCCATTTTTAAGTCATTGGATGTTGTGAGTGTTGTGTGTAGGCCTAGTGACAACCCTAGCCTAGAAGTGAATAATTATAAGATTAAACGAACTTACCTTAAGTGAAGTTCTATCTTAATTATACGAAGCTGCCAGTCTGAGACGTTTAACGTGTAGTAACGCGATATGACAACAGCGTAAGTCACATATTTTCAAAGTTAAAAAAAAAAAAACAAAATTTCTCTCGTATAGCAACACTTTGGCGTCATTTCGTTTAAAGATAGAGGTAATTAACAACCCTAATCCGGGATAATACTATGTATTAGTGGGTGGGACTTTGGGTGTGACGTCTCAGACTGGCAGCTTCGTATCGACGGCCCCTACGTAAGTTGTCGTAACTTGAAATTTGGGATTTTTTTTTTATTTCATAAAACATCATATTTATTATGGATGTTTCCGTTACACGAAGAAAAAATTAAAAAAACCTATTACAAATAGGTTTTTGACACCCGAAAACTGTCGTAACTTAAAAAAGTACCGTCGTATACTGTAGTAAGTTTACATACGACAGTTTATGTGGGGCGGCCACCCGCGCTCGCGCAGCGTAAGTGCCAGTTACGATCTTATACGCGGCGGAGCAAAGGTTTTTCGTCAGTGATCGTTTTTTACCAAAAACTAGCAACGAGATGAGACAAAAATAGGAGTCGTTTACCTATTTTATTCGATAAAAGTAAAAACCGTATTGGGAATAAGCTCAAACTAAGTACAAGACCAAAATTAATTTTCGAAACAGCCGTCGGAATGAGAATAAAAGGTAGTTCGAGATGAAATAAAAGAAGCGTTGGATATAAAAGTTATTTAAAACAGCTAGGCAAACATGGCAACCTGTACGATTTCAGTCAGAAATCAGGTACGAATCATTAATATCGATGTTGACTTTTTTTATAATACCGGCGAATACTGTAGTATGTTATCACTTACCACAACTTACTTCGGAGTTTAAGATCGGTGTTCTGTCTTATGTTTAACATACTACTATTTACGTTGGATTCTATAATTTTTTTTATGTCGCATGTGTACTTGAGACATTTTTCGTCGGAAAATGTTTTTCAATTTCTATCGTAATTGATATTTAAGACAGTATGCGCCGGATCAAAAACAGAGTTACTACAATTTACAAATATAATGTTGGCGTATTTCAATATTTTTTCTCATTTTACAGGTTTGAGGCTTCCTTTTGAACCAAACTTTAAAGAAATGTAGACTCCATTGTAATAAAACGGCATTTTTTGTGATACTGACGAAGACAAAACAGTCACATCACTTACATTATTAACTTTTTTGACGCCATATCAAATACTAAAACTGTCACTCAGACGCCAAGTCAACAAAACGTCAAAGTTTAAATTGAATTTTACGCACATGCTTGTAGGTATATATTGCTCTGTGGACCAAGACTTATACATCGGTCCTTGACGTTGAACCTGCGGTGCCAATCAGTGTTTGGCGTCCAAAAGGTTAATTATTTAAATTAGTCATCAGTCTAAATCATCGTCTGCAGATCGATGACTTGACTGCTGACTGCATGAATTAAACCGCCAACAGCTACAGTAAATATTTAATCATGAAAGCGATATGTCTGATTTTTAAGATTATAATTACGGCGAAAAAAACATAACATTGATCTCATATGATTAAGTTTAAGCTGAAGGCATTTTTATTAACTGATTTATTGTCTTTTTATATATATGCACTGTGAGAGTAGAAGTCATTAATCTGCCATGTCTATATTGTCTATAATTATTATAACTTCAAAGTTACGTTCCTAATGCTGAATGACAAACAGTTTTTATGTTACTAAATACACAAAATTATAATTAAACGATTAAATTCATATATATTATATTCGGTAAATATAAAAAGTGGGCAATGAACTGCTGAACGGGTTGAGCGTGGACTTGCGCCAGCACTGATGTCATGTCTGGCTGCGGGTTTGTTTCATCGAACACTACATAACAGATGACAAGCACACTGAAGTAACTGTGTCCACAAAACTATCATTATTAGCACGGAGATTACCGGCTTCCATGCCGTCGACTCAGTCCAGCCTCCAGCCCGATTAAAATTAGGGTGACATCCAATCCCGCTCTCCAATCTCGATAAAACTTTGCTCTGTGAGTCTTCCGTGGTAGGTAGCATATTTAGATACTATACTAGCAGCCTAGCTTTATCAAAGTATTTACGAAAAGCAATGTGCTTGTATTTTTCGCGTGGTCCATCACAGCAGAGTTGTCTATATCCCTGTTCTTGACACTCTACATGTGCTCCGAATCTTGTAGACTCATTACGTCGTTCCTTTACATAAAACTTACCGAAGTCGCACGGTACCTCATAACATAACCGCCCGAGTTGCCAAGTGGGTCCCTGTCCATGGGAATGTGCAAAAAGGACTTATATTGGTATCAGTATGCAAAATGGTCTTAATGCTAAATCTCGGGCGGAATAAGCATCCGATTTAATTTGTCACTCTTATGATATGTGGCAAAAATGCTGGTGCCCTCTGTACTGTGTGGTGACGTCGAAACGTCCCTGAGCTGTCTCTACGCTGGCTTTGTCTCCAACATCTGCTCCTCTCCAAGCTTTCCAACACTTGTCTGACATGTTGCAACGTTTATAATAATTTAAATAACTGGAGATAATAGGAGATAGGAGATACCTGTGTCCAGGAGTGGACTGAGATAGGCTAATAATGAGATGTGAATAAACGATATAAACTAATTTCGCATGTTTTGTGAATCACAAAACCGTTAGTTCTAACGGTTCTGTGATCAGGTTTGCGGGAGGATGGTACGAGCCATTTAGTAGGTAGGCTTTCTATAGATTTTTTGTGACTGACACTCAGTCTGACCTCGCATTACTAACCCATCGAGAAAAAGAAGTGTCCTATCCACCTCTCTCTGAAATGTGAACCTTATTCTGGGATGCATCTCATTAAGATCGGTTAGTAACACATCAACAACTCTATCAGGGATTACAGCAAAAACGTCATCCACATTTTGTAACCAGCATCTCGGCCTTTTAGGACAACTCTTGAATGCCCTCTGCTTAAATTTATCCATGAAAATGTTGACCAGTACCAGAACTACATTATAAGAGAAATCTTTGCTTCAATCTGCAAATAATACTCCCCTTGCCAAACGGAATAGCAACTATTCAGGAAATGTTCGATGAATTTCATGTGCACAGTCGTTACGAGCAACTACATCTTTAATTATTTTTATAGTTTCCAATACTCGCAAACAATGAAGCTACATCAAACTCAACTACATAGTCTCGTCTTCATTCAACACGACATTTTCCAAAAACTGTACAAAAACACTTTACCTGATCTATTTTTCATAATAAAACATACAAAAAAACCTATTCACCTGCTTAATTTTCTCAAAATATTCCATCAGGGTTCCATAAAAATACTATTAAATTGTTTGTTAAATGGCATAATATAGTAACTAACAAAAAGTTTTTATAATGTGTCCGCAAAATAATGTTGTAAATGACAGATACGACAAAACTTACACGCATAATTCCAACGTATCTTGTAGTATGTATTACTTACGATCAATGACCATTTATGACCACCGTCGTAAAGTGAAGTAAGTATTTAATACATACCACAATTTTTAGATTCCCTTCTCCGTCATATACTGTCGTAAGTGCAATTCCGGCAAAAATATGAAATATATCAGAGAAGTAATTATATCACTATAAAGATAGGATCTTTGTGATTGTTTATGCCAATTTTCAAAGCAATCCATTGAACTATGTGACTACCGTACACATTTCAAACTTTAAAGTGCTCTCCTGTAAACTTGCCATTTTCAACTTACGACAACTTACGTAGGGGCCGTCGGTATAATTAAGATAGAACTTCACTTAAGGTAAGTTCGTTTAATCTTATAATTATACTCCGCTGCCAGTCTGAGACGTTTAACGTGTAGATATTTGAAGCATGGGTTGTTAATAATAATCCTTAATATATAATGAATAGAATGAAATATATTTTACTTTTTAAGGAACAAAAAGAAAAACAACAATGAAATCAGCTAAGTAATAATAATTCTAGCTTCATAAAATTAACATTGAAATCACATAACAGTATTACATATAGCGACACTGAACTATGTCGAGTCTTGACTTATAGGCCAATTATAGTGTCTGGCAAATGTTGCCGAACTCTGCGACCAACCTGCAGTTTTACAAATTTGTTCTATACTAACTCCCGATCTTAATGCAGCTGAACTAGACGCGTGTCTAGTGCTATGTGCTGTAAACATATTTATGTCAATTCCAGCGTCTTTGAGAGTAATCTTAATCCAGCGACTTATAAACTGTGCAGTTGCTCGTGTATAAGGTTTTTTATAAGTAAGTATCAATCTATTTTCATTACTTCTTAGGGATTCAGTCCTCACAAGATATGCTTTAATAGCTGCGACTGGACAGATCTCTTTTTTACAATTAAACGTCCTAAGGCATAACATCGGTTGTAAGCTACCTCTCTTTGAGGTTTATATTAAGTCTGGTATGTATTATTTGAACTCCTTCATCGGTAAAGTTAATGTTCTTTATATTAATCAAGGACAGAGTCTGGACTCTATGGCCTGACGTTAAAGCTAGGATTGTGACAAGTTTTCTTGTCAATATGTCAAGTGTAATGTTATCATTTACAACATTGGATAAAAAATTCAACACCAGTCCCGGGTCCCAGGTCACGTTGTATTTCGGCTTAGGTGGTTTGGATCTGAATACTCCTTTCATGAGGAGTTTTATTCTGTCATCTGATCCAATTCTTGGTCCAATAATCAGAGACAGCCGATCTGGTGGTGTTCAATGTACCATATGATGACCCAGTTTCAAAACACTCACTTAAAAATTTTAGAACAAATGAAATTGAAGCTTGATAAGTATCTAAATTGTGCTTGTTACAAAATTTCCACCACAGCTTTAAGGAACAATCATATTGTTTTATAGTATTTTCAGATAGAGAGTTTAACATAAGGTTGAATGCTGACGGTGGGGTTCCACGTCTGGAGTATCCCTGGCTGATAGCAAGCCTGTAGCCAGGGTAAGTTGGTAATGGAAGGGGTGACTTTCTCTGGAAGGAGATGACAACAAATGTTTATTTGGCTCAAACATAATCAAATTCCCTACTAACAATGACTGAATCATTGGAAACCACGGCTGAGAGGGAGGGCCAATATGGGAAAAACAAGAATCCCTACTGCTTTATCTATCTTAATTTTGTATAAGCATTTTAGCACTAAGGAAAAATGGTGGGAAAGCATAAAAGATTGGACTACTCCAGTTTAATGTAAACGCATCAATAGCATAAGCTTCCGGGTCACATTTCCATGAAACAAATCTATGGCATTTTTTATTTATTTGAGAAGCAAATCAGTCTATATCAGGTAAACCAAATTGATGACCTATTTTGTTAAAAACCTTGGAAGGGAGTTCCCATTCAACATTATTTATTCTCGACTCAATATCTGCTTCCACATTATCCTTTGTATTAATATATGAAGCAAATATCCAGATGTTTCTATCTTCACACCATTGCCAAATGTCTCTAGTAATGCTATTAAGGTGAGGAAATTGAATTCCTCCCATTTTATTTATATATGCTACAGCGGTAGTATTGTCCACTCTTAATAAAATTTCACAGTTATAAAATTCCTTTGTAAAACATTGTGGTCCTAATAAGACAGCTTTAAGTTCCAAATAATTTATATGATATTTCCTTTCTGCTTGTGACCAGGACCCTGATGCCTTGTTAGTACCACATACTGCTCCCCATCCTGTAGTAGAGGCGTCAGTATTTATTTCAACTATAAATTTATTCTGTTTTATCAAATTAAATTTTTTAATATTTCTGCACCGCCATTCCAATTTTAAAATTATAGCCTAAGTATTAGGCTAAGTATTTTTCTCTTTCAAGGAGTTTGGTATATACGAGACCATAACTGCAGGACAAATTGAATTTAATAAACCCAATAAGTGAGTAAATTGTCTAATTTTACAAGTTTGTTTTTGTTCATTTCAGCTAATATTGATATTTGTTTCTGTTCAGGAACTGCCAATGACACATTCATGGAATTTAAATGAAAACCTAGGTATTTGCATGACTGAATCGGTGTGAGAACACTCTTTTCAAAATGTATGACTAACCCCAAATCTTGTAATAATTTACATGTAAATTCAACATCTTTACTACATTTTTCTATAGATTTGTTGAAATAAAGACTGTCATCTAAATATGAAGTCATTATTATATTTTCTTGTCTTAAATAGGTTATTACTGGTTTTAGAAGTTTAGTAAACACATAGGGAGCAGTACATAAACCATAAGGGAGAGCATTAAATTGCTGCAATTGGTAAGGAAAAATAAGCCTCTTTTAAGTCAACTGATGCCATATAACAATTTTCTGTCATAAGTTTAGAAGCTGTTCGTACATCTTCTAAATTGAAATGTATTGGGTCAATATACTTGTTCAGTTTCTTGAGATTTAAAATGAACCTATATGATCCATTTGGTTTTGGTACCAGAAATATTGGGGAGATAAATTGGTCTGGGCAGGCTGAACATTTTGAGACTGCACCTAAGGACACAAGTTTCTTAATTTCCTTACTAATAGTAATTTTGTCTTTCTTTTGACAGGATTGTGGTTTTGAATTATATGAAGGTGGCTTGTGGGAAAAAGGAATTTCATATTCCTGTATCCACTGTAAAATGCCTGGATCATCGAGCATGTACCTGAGTTATCTCTGGTATCTGGACCGGGACCTCGGTGGTGGACACTTGTGGCTCCTCTGGTGATGGTGATCGGGTTTCTGTTTCCTGTAGGTGTGTTGGCGTTGATGATGCCCACCACGATTCTGTGGTTGTTGATGTGGTGGTGGGCCTTTCCAGTTTACCTGCTGCTTTTTGGTATTTGAACCTGGTCGGTTGGCTGGCTGAGTGCAGTTTTTACTTGGGCACTAGGCTTTTGTAAGGCCTGTGCAGCTTTTATTTTATCTCCACAATCTGCTCAAAACAAGAACTCGTCAATTTTGTACTGCGTACAGCATCTTGTACAGTCTTATTAGCACCAGCAAGAGCAAAATACTTCCTCGATGATGAGTCCTGATGGTGCACCTCAGCTGCAATTTTTGCTGCATCGTTAACCTCCTCAATTAGAATTTTACTATTAATATTGCCTTTTAATAGGGTTGTGAGGGATTTTCCAAGACATACCATTAATTTCCCAATCAAGTTTTGACGGATTAATATTTGTTTATTTCTTTTCTGTGAGATATCTGAGAGTGAGGCTGATATCTCCGGGTTCATGAGAGGTGCTTCAGCTCTTGGGAAATTCTCTGGTGTAGGATATTTTATGAGAATAGCTTCCTTGGAATCCTTTGATAGGCCTTCTGTCATAATTTTGGACCAGCGGTGTGCTAATTCCGGTCTAATAGGATCTCCTATTTCTGTTGTGTCTGCACCATCATCACCTAGAGCAAGCAGGAACTCTTCTGGTATCTGGTCCACATCTGTAAGTATATGTCATGGATGAAGGTAATACATAATGATTTGTCTACTCTCTATGTAGTAGCGCATCAATAGATAGGAGCCAATTATAGACTCAAGTTAGTGAGGCTTTGTTTATCCTTAACATGATAACTCTAGCCTTAGATAATTGGGCACTGTCAAACCTCAAAGTGAAAGCGCTGGCCCTGAAGGTACAAATAAAGATGATATATCTTGCCTTATATAGTTGGGCACTGTCAAACCTCAAAGTGAAAGCGCTGGCCCTGAAGGTACAAATAAAGATGATATATCTTGCCTTATATAGTTGGGCACTGTCAAACCTCAAAGTGAAAGCGCTGGCCCTGAAGGTACAAATAAAGATGATATTATCTTGCCTTATATAGTTGGGCACTGTCAAACCTCAAAGTGAAAGTGCTGGCCCTGAAGGTACAAATAAAGATGATATATCTTGCCTTATATAGTTGGGCTCTGTCAGACCTCAAAGTGAAAGCGCTGGCCCTTAAGTACAATACAGGTTAATGACCTTAAAGGATTTGATCCACTTTTTGTTGTTTATATAGGCAACATGTCATATATAGACATGTATATAACCCAGGCGTTTAAAGTCACAAATATCAACTATTATTTATTTTTACACACCTGGAGCAGAGTCCGGAGTCTTGTATAGGTATTTTTTATAATTTCTTCTCCAGTCTTCTTATTTTCTTTTTGATGTATTCTTCATCATGTCCTTTTCTTTTCCTTTTCTCCATTTCAACGTAAATCAAGAATAAAAAACGGTTACACTAACTGATAATGTCCTTAACTTGCCAACCGGCGAAAAGAAAGAGGAAGAAGACGCTTCGCTTTTCTTTTGAATGTAGAAAATAACGGTTCATTTAAAAAATAAAATTGAATGAATGTCAAAATATTTTTAGATATCTATGTCCGGAAGCCGGAAATGCATTCATTTTCAAGGTTACTTGGATGGTCTATTTGTTTGTTTACACAATTTATAGGTTAGTTTGGTAAATGACCGATATTTTAACTGGTAGAATATACACCGTATTATCCCGAATATAAGATTACAGTAGATAACTTTGTTATCTAAATAATATTCATCGTACATACCTCAATGCATTTCACCGAAGATTTAACAACAAACCTTGGTTCACCTCTTTGGCGATACTTCATATTTCACGATATAAGATGATTTCCTATATAAAACATTCACCACACCCACTGTTATTTCACTCACGGTGATATTAAACATATCAGAATAGTAAAGACACAAAAATAACATTGTTTAGGATATAAATAAACGAGAGAGCTCAATGACTACGCTGTCACATAAAACGTAATGACGCCATTACAAAGTGTTGCTATACGAGAGAAATTTTGTTTTTTTTTTTTTAACTTTGAAAATATGTGACTTACGCTGTTGTCATATCGCGTTACTACACGTTAAACGTCTCAGACTGGCAGCGGAGTATAATCAAGATCAAGTGCGGGTAGTTCGAAAAACCCGCGCAGCTCGAAGGTGTTGATACATTCTCTCGCCAGTCTGCCTGCGACCACGGGTGTAACGTCATGCCCGAAACGTCAGGATATAATTAAACGTAAGTTTACGCGATTAAGACCCGTTTGTCTGTAAAATACAAAAAAGTATGTCTCTAATGTCATGAAAATAAGTATGTAAATTGAGATTACTCAGTTTAGTTACTCGCAAACTAAATGTATGAAACGAAATGTAACGAAACTGAAAAAAAAATCAGAAATTCGTTACAGTCTTTTTCATACCTTTGGTATGGCAGTAACTAAAGTGAGTAATCTCAATTTACATACTTATTTTCGTGACATTAGAGACACACTTATTTTGTTTCATAACTGAAAAGTACGCACGATGCAGAGTAAAATAGTGTATTACAGACCATATTTGCGTTTAAAAATTAAAAGGTACACATTTACTGCAAATGACCCTTTTTTGTACTTAACGAATTTGGTCCAATTTGTTGTGCACTCCGTTTTTGACAATAAATTTGCGTCAGATTTGTGCGAGTTACATATATATGCATCTCCTCTGCTTTATCGCACCGGAACAACCAAACCTGTAATTTATGACGTTACTGCTAGCAATTGCTAAACTTGGGCCGGCTAAACTTAACTACTGTAAACTGCGAACAGTCTTAGTGCAAGTAATACCTTGTACCTACATGTATTATCACTCCATGTTAATCAACTGATAGATCAGTAATTTACCTTTCGCAATCATAATAATTTACCTTTAGCAACTCGGCGGGAATTATTTTTTCACACAATATTTTGCATAAATTACAGCTAACATGAATAAAACAAACTAAACATAAAATTGATTTAAAATAAATGCAGATATAGTACAGTAATGGATGTAGTCTCTAATAGTCAGACCATATAATAATCATAATATTATGTACTACAACTTCAACCATGATGGTCGTGCACATGGGATCAGACATAGGTAATCAATTCAGTGAATGTAAGCGTCAATAAATTTGTAGCATGCAAATTAGTTTTTAATCATTTGAAGACAAATAATGTTACCTATTTTATTTTTCCCTTTAAGACACTCAGATAGTATTCTATTATTAATATTCTAAATGTCTTATAATATAGTTCCTTTTAAAATAACGAATATTTTGTCCAGTAATCATCACCCTCGTGAAAATATATTCCGTGTACTGAGCGTTATCTAAATCGTCACCCAAAATGTTACAGCAATTAATACGCCCTTTGTTTTAACGATAAAATTAACGAGCGACAAAGCGGCTGCTTTGGTAGGCTTACATGGGTTTAAATTTATCGATTTCATTTACAATTTATTGTATGAAAAACGAAAAAGAGTAACAGTAATTTGATTGCAAGCTCAGCCTCTCTCTCGCTCAGTTGACACTCAGGAGATTCCATTCTGCAATCGTGTACGATAAGCGATAAGTAATATATATGAGTATAATATACAGATTTGAAAAGTCACGTGACTATTTCCATACATTATGATGGTCACGTGACTTATCGCTTCTCGTATACGATTGCAGAATGACATCTTGGGTAGGCCTTCAGACAACGAACTAAAATCTTTATATTTTTATATGCACCGATGTCAGTTCATATCAAAAATTTATAAAATGACAATAGGTGTATGTAAAAATAAGAATCTAATAAGGGTTTTCCAGGATATTTTGATAGATAACGATGTATTTATGAATTTGTAGGCTTCTGTAGATATAAAAAAATGTAGATAAATATACACATATTTTACAATGGATGTACCCATTAAGTATTAATGCCAATACCTACAACTAAACATCAATGTAGTACAAACATAAAATCTGCATTGAAATTTGTAAAACACAGGGTTTATTCATTGTATGCCATGGATACTACATTGAAGTACCTTTCTATTTTTAATGAAATTTCAAATAGGTATTTTAAAGTTTAAGTAATATTATTTAAATTATCGCTGAATTAACATAAACAACATTGTTGCTTCTTTCTTGAAATACTGAAGAACATATTAACAAACTAACCAATTTTCCTCTGAAGCTCAGGGCTAGCAATATTGAAGTAATAAAATATTTTTCAAAATAGTGCCGTGACTATATTGTGCTCAATGATTTGAGTCCATGTGAACCTAGAATATGACGGTCCATTCGGAAAGGCGAGAGAAACAAACAGATGAACGTGTCTTATCGCGTGCATTACCGCCACCGAACGGGTCGGGGCATGGGTTTAGCAGCAAACGAACATGCTTAAAGTCAACTTTACAGTAGGTAGTACACATTGCTGTAGCAATTTTGTTTAAGGGTTAGCCGACGTAATTGCAATAAGTACATATCTAAAGGTTGCAGTGGCAGGAACGAGGCACTGACAAAACTCGATAACAACTCTTTAATTTTTTATATAACTAGCTATATGTTTCATATCTATCAGTATCTACTCGTACCTATCAGTCAGGGCGATCTGACAATATTTATGGTATTTCAGCATAATTTTATATGTCATCAAGCAAGTTATTGTACTATTATTTTTTTACTATAAGTTTATGCTCTGATTTTTCAGAAAGGGCACGGAATATTTTTCGTTAGGGTTCTCCACAATGTTTCTATAAAGATTTAATAATGGTGAATGACTGTGCTGTGAGTCATAAATACGAAATGTATAGGTAGGTACTTAATTACGTAAGATGCCCTGAAAATTTCGGGAATTTAATACTTAGGAACGTATATTTGACATGTGTTATACCTCCTTCTTACAAGCATAGTCTCATTATTCGAAAACACTGGCCACTTAAAAAAAAAAACAATGTCCGATTTTCAATTGTTTTTTAAAGTCGTTGAGTCGCTGGTGAAAATGGAGCTGTCCCGCGAAAGTTTTAGAGCAATGATTTATTATGACTTTAAAAGTGGATTAACACAACAACAATGTGGAGACCGATTAACTATTGCTTTTAGTAGTGCAGCACCTTCAAAGACGACCATATACAGGTGGTATTCGGAATTCCAACGTGGCCGTGTGTCTCTTGCGGATGACGTACGTGAGGGTCGACCGAAAACGGCCGTTACCGATCAAAACATTGATGTTGTTCGCCAACTGATAAAGGAAGATAGGCATGTTACATATCGGGAGATTCAGGAGACTTTAGGCATTGGAATGAGTCAGGTACAAGTTATTTTACAACAAGAGTTGGGCGTGCGGAAGTTATTTTCCCGGTGGATTCCTCACTTGTTATCTGACGACCAGAAAACGGTACGTGTCAATTGGTGCCGCAAAACTTTAAAAAGATTTAATGGAGGAAGCTCAAATGCCGTTTTTAGTATTGTGTCAGGTGACGAATCATGGATTTACGCATATGAGCCTGAATCGAAAAACCAATCTCGAATTTGGGTTTACGAAGACGAACCGAAGCTGACAAAAGTAGTTCGTTCTCGCAGCACGATCAAAAAAATGGTAGCCACGTTTGTCTCCAAATCGGGTCACGTGGCGACTATCGCTCTTGAAGATCGAAGAACTGTCAATGCCGATTGGTATATAGGCGTTTGTTTACCGATTGTTTTTGCTGAACTGCGAAAAACTAACCCTAACCACCGTATTATACTACACCATGATAATGCCAGCCCTCACACCGCTCAGAAAACAGACGACTATCTGAAGGGCGAAAACGTCGAATTACTGGACCATCCTCCGTACAGCCCCGACCTAAGTCCCAACGATTTTTTTACTTTTCCGAAAATAAAGAATCGGTTGCGTGGTCAGCGTTTTTAGACCGCGGAAGAAGCAGTCGACGCTTATAAAATGGCCATTTTGTCAACCCCCACTTCAGACTTCAATAACTGTACATTTTAAAAACTGGTTTCAGAGAATGAAAAAGTGTATTAAACACAAAGGAGAATACTTTGAAAAACAATAAAAGTACTTTTATTTCATTAAAATGCGTATTTTTTCCGATTCCCGAAACTTTCAGGGCAACCTACGTACCTATTCATACTTACAAATCATTTTTGACATCACATATTTTAATAAACTGTTACGTAGATATAGTACATTGTGCATACAATGTTTTTCATCACACTTGCCGACAAAAAAATAAGTTTTAAGACAGTATATTATTAAATGACGTACTGACATTTCTGTTACTCCCTAGGGAATTTCATTTTTCTATTACTCCCGCTACGCATGCAAGCAATGGCGCGCTTAGATAGCAAGTGTGATGAAAAGGTTTTTGATATACTCAGATTAAAAAAAAACTGCATGGAAATATAAAATTACTTTCGGTCGGTAAAATTGGGTAGCATTCTTATCAGCTAAATCAGAACCTACATCATCCGAATTCAGTGACCTCCAAAACAGGCGCTGTGTGTGCCTGCCATGAGCTGCCGCGGCGTTATTAACGCGCCTTTACTTTTTACCCGGCTCGCTTCCACTAATACGCGAGTATGAGCGGGATGCATAGAAAGTAAGGGCCTTATCACACTTGCGATTTACAAGCGAGGCGAAAGCGAAGCGTACGCGCGGCGTGTTCGTCGCGTGCCCGCAACTAATTCGCCGCGATGGTGTCGCGATTACGCCGCGACCGCGTGACGAATACGCCGCGACTGCGCACCGAGTTTGCCGCGTCAAGAGTTGATATCCATTATGTAATAATAAATCTTATTAGTGACTTTCCAAGACTGTCAAGATCACTCTGAGCGATTTACTGACGGCTGCGCAGTGTATTCGTTACGCGATCGCGGCCAAATCGCAACGCACTCGCTGCGAATTGGTTACGGGCTCACAACGATCACGCTGCGCGTTCGCTTCGCTTTCGCCTCGCTTGTAAATCGCAAGTGTGATAAAGCCCTTAGTCCACGTCAATAACGCCTCTGCAACTCATGGTAGGCACACTGTATCCTAGTAGCGGCAGCACCGTCACCACACGGCAAATTATACATACCAACCTAAAAAAAATCGAATAGAAATATGCTGTGGGATATTGTTCCAACAATAATAGGATTTTATGCAATCTAAAGCAGCCATGGCACTTTTATACACTATATAAAAAAACATTTATTTGTGACACAACATAATATACACATTAAATACAAAAGGAACACGAATATAAAAATAATAAAAAAGTGCCTCAAAATGGTCTCCAATTCAGCATATATTCAGCATAATATTGTTGGCCTGTAAACAGTCCAGCGCTGGTCTTCCATTATATATTATACATTATACACTAGCAGAAAGTCAAGTATAAAGAGTTGTTCCAATAATAAAAGGATTATGCAATGCAATGTAACCAGCCGTCGAACCTACAGTCCCGAAGGGTGAAAACCTATACAGGGGTCCCTGACGCAGCAACTTATTGCTGTGTCCGTGCTTACTGTAGGATACTTCTATGTAATTAAGTAATTCAAAATTATGAAATGTTTCCTATATTACAACAGCCTAAATTATAATGCTGAATATTGAAAATTTGATAATAAATTGTAAGGATATACAAGGTTTTGCCATGTGTCAAAGAATTGCCGTGTGGTGACTACAGTAAGAATACATTTGTCACCACCCCAACTCCTCCTGCGGGTGTCGTAAGAATCGACTAAAGGATTGAAGTGTCACTGACCATTCTACAAGATTAATGATGGGTAGCAGCGTCATTATAGTGGACACATTACTGCGATCGCCAATCCGCTTGCCCAGCGTGGCGATTATGGGCATTTACCTCCTAATGCGTCTGTACGCATAGTTAATAAGAGAGGCCTATGTCCAGCAGTGGACTAACATAGGATGATGATGATGATGATACAAGGTCGCCAGAAAATAAATGTGTTCCCGTCGCCGTGAGGTTTTCAGACTCAAAATAGATCCCCTAGGAGGCTTTTCGGAGAAGTTTCAGAATGATATTTTTTTAATACGTTCCTACTAATTAAAAGGTACTACTACTTCTGAAAATTTAATTTAACTTTTTTAACCTGACTAGGAACAGGAATACACTTATTTTTTGGCCAACCTTTATATTGGAATGACTCGCAACAGATTATCCCAGATTTATCTTGGCGTGAAACCATGCGTGCATGCTGTTTATAGACAGTGAAGAGTCGAATATACAAAACGAGCCAAAAAACATGATTTCTAAATATTTTACTAAACATTTTTTTTTTTACAAATCACCTTAGCCCAAAACTACTGGAATATTATATTATACGTATTAAGGAATAATAGATTTACATATTGCATATCAAAATACACACTAAATAATACTTAGAATCAGACATAACAACATAACTCACGAACTACAATGTTAATGCTAGTCGGTATCATCACAGATTATGATTACTTGATCATAACAGGACACTAAGCCAATGTTAAACAAAAGTAAGTTAATCCAAATCGAAAGTCAAAATATCTAAAAAGCGAAAGAAACTGTCGCAAATCAATCGAATAAACGTAACTAGAACTTGGACCCTGTAAAAATCAACAACGCAATTGTGAATGGTCACATCAGGCAGGTTTATTAATATTTTAAACTTCGTTATATTTTACGGGGGCATAAAAACAAATGAAAGCCAGGCGAAGGGAAATATAACCTGCTATCGACGGTGTACAAATAAAAGCTGAAATTATTATTAACATTGCTCTGCAGTGGGCCATTGTGAAAGGTTTCATTATGTATTCCGAAGAGCATATAGCTTTTTATTTTTTCACCTTTGCTGGCGAGTAGGTAATCAAATTTAGCACGAAATTTAACCCAATTTTATACATTCAATTGAGCAGCTGGCCTAGATGCCATACTGCAATTGTATACGCCAAGCGATTGACCATTATAATGAATGGAAATGGTCACGTGATTTTTCGTTCGGATCTGTCATTCTAATACATGCATGACTAATAGCTTATCGTATACGATTGGAAAATGGCATCTTGGCTAGGTCTGCTGATGACCATTAATGAAATACGCAACAATTTGAGATGTGCCGACTATTACGTAATAGTACATTGTATATTTCGGGCGGTAAGTAAGAATTTGCGAACGAGTATGAAAGTAAAGCCCAAGCCAAAGGCGCGGGCTTTACTTCACACGAGTTCATAATTCTTGTACCGCCCGTGGTACACACAATGTTTTTCATCACACCTGTGATGCAAAAAAGTAAATAAAACAATATTTTTTCACAAAACTACTCTAAAATGATCTAAATCAGGGATAATTTAATTTCATCATTTTCATAAAAGAAATCTCGGCGCGGCGCGCGGCGTGCGCCGGACCGCGCTAGTGCGACGTAATGTTGTATGAAAATCCTTAACGGCCTACTAGGACGTAATGACGCACCTACGGCGCGCATCACCGCAGCGTATTGGCGCACTTACCGAACAGGTGTGATGAAAAAATAATCAAGAACAAGGAAAGCTATATTTAATACACAATCCTCTTGAACGTCGTGTAGTTTTTGAAAGTAGACTCGTCAGAAATGCATTGATAAGTGTACTGTATGTTTGTAAAGTAAGTTCGTTAACGATATAATGCTTGTCCAGCGTGGCGATTATGAGCATTTACCAAAATCTGTGATTAATCATTATTCAGTAATAATGCGTCCTTGCGCTTAGGTAATAGGAGAGGCCTTTGTCCAGCGGTGGACTGATTACAGGTTGATGATGTGATGTGTGTGACCTAACGATATATCAGCTGTGACATTAGTTACCACATTGAATTATTCGTCAACAGTGAAGTGTTGTATAAATCCACGCATTTTTATTAATATGAATGAAAACATACACGTAACGTTATTTAAAAATGTACACAATGATTGTGTACATTTTTTATTTATGTGCAAAACCTCCTACTGGCGGTCCAATAGCTAGAGTAAAATAATAGTATGAATAACTGAAACATCAGCTTTTGAACCGTACATTATGACCAGAGATCGGACAAATGTGCGTCATCGTTCGCAATAATATGGACATGACTCCTAAGTTGATTAAATGAATAATTAAACGAATCATTTCTTAAAATTTGATATCAAAGGCTTAAGGTGACTATTTACAAAGGTTTTCATAGTTACCGGTGTCAAATAGGTAATTTTCTGAAAATGATTAATTATTCAATCAACTTTGGAGTCATGTTTTCATATTATTGCGAACAATGACGCACATTTTTCCGATCCCTGATTATGACACCTATGAATTTTTATCTTGCTTGCCATTATGTCGTTTTTTAAGTGTATACTCGCATGAAATAAAACTATGAAAACTGATAAACTCGCGTATATTAACTAATTTTAACTTCGTTCCGACGTTTCGAACACTTTACAGGGTTCGTGGTCTGCGGTCATCCGCAGACCACGAACCCTGTAAAGTGTGTGTGTGAAGCTAAAATTAGTTAATATACGCGAGTTTATCAGTTTTCATAGTTTTATTTCATGAGTAATTCTCGCGGTAACCAAAGAAAATATTATGTATACTCGCAGTTTATTCTTCATGAAAACAAAAATTTAATTGTTATTACTGTATTTTAGTACCTAATCTATTTTTAAAATAAAAATTTAAGTAGTTATTATTTTAGATTACGAAACATTGATACGAATATATGTATTTCAATACATGTATGATAATGTAATGCTTTACATTTATTCTGTATTTTTACGAAATCTTAACTTAGCTGGAGTGGGAATATCTGTCACCAACGTGCGTGTCACACTTTTCAATGTCTTACGCGTATATTGTGGACTTCTGAGTGCTATAATGATATAGTTCTTACCAATACCAATACCTATTTCCAGCGGGTGTAGTATCACAAACAGGTAATACTATACCAGGGGCCCGTTTCTCGAACACTTGTAACTTGTAATACAAGTGGAAGGCTCTTTTTAACGCTATTAAATAGATAAGGACTTCCGCTTGTATAGTTTTCGAGAAATAGGCCCCTCATGGTCTAAATTAATACTTTAACAAGAGTCTTATTTTAATATTTACGGCCACCTAATCACTTTTTTAAGGCACTGGTCTTACCGCGAGCTACTAAGCTATGAATTATTGACTATAAACACGAACAAAAGATACGCACTCCCGTGTAAAAAAGAGACACGGCGATACTCGCCCGGCGGTGATAGCTGATAGCTGGGTGAGTATCGCCGTGTCTCTAGTGCGTATCTTTTGTTCGTGTTTATATCCCAATAGCTTAGTAACTCGCTGTGAGACCAGTGCAACACCTGATGATGGTGACTGTACTTACCCTCGGCTCTAAAAGTGATTGGTGTGCCCTCAGTAAGCTAATTGCTCGGTTGAAAAGCAAACATATACTTATTGACAATGTACCCGTCCATTAATAAAATTAATAGCACGCATTAAAATTGAATGTAACAAGCCAACGAACAAACATTGTGGAAATTATTTGGGAGATAAAATAATTTTATAGGCTGTTTTTAAAGTAGTAGGTGACACATTTATAGTAGTAGGCGTATCCTTAGCCATTGGACAAAGCCAAAACGTACATATCCACTAGGATGTTAGACACCAAAATCCGCAGTGTCACAACAATTGATGTAGCTGTTACGAAAACATACAGAAAAATACGATTTTTCTACATTAGAACAACCTCTATGAATCAATAGCTCCTGAAGTAATAATATCCTCATAGAATAGCATGAAACCTTCTTGATTATATTTTTTATTTGTCACTAATAAGATTTTGACTTTTGGCAAATCTCATCTGTCCTAAACCTATTCAGAGTTGCGTTGCCAATGGAGTCACACAATGAAATTACGTCAAGGCGTAAACAGTGCCTACATTTCATTTTATTGGTGATTATTGGAAATAAATTTCAATAAACCCACATGAGGGTCCAGGGTTTGTCCAAAGGTTAAGGTCACCCTGTATATGGCTACTGTAATTTTTTTTTTCAACATTACACTGGTGAGCCATCAAGCTAACATTATACTTATTGATGATGTACCCGTTCATTAATAAAATTAATAACTCGCATTAAAATTGCATATAACAAACCAACCAACAAACATTGTGGAAATTATTTGGGAGATAAAATAATTTTATAGGCTGTTTTTAGGGTTCCGTAGTAAACAACCTTTATAGTTTCGCCAAGCCCGTCTGTCCGCAGCATAGATCTGTGGCCAATAGTACTAGAAATCTGCAATTTGGTACAGGTATACATATAAAATCATGCCGACAAAGTGGTAGAATAAAAACAAGAAAAAATAAAACTATGAAAACGGATAAACTCGCGTATATTAACTAATTTTAACTTCATTCCGACGTTTCGAACACTTTACAGGGTTCGTGGTCTGCGGATGACTGACAATGGAGGAAATTTGATAGATCTACCTCCATCAAAATAAGAAAGATAAGTACAAAACTATCCACCAAAGAAAAATTACTAAACCACAGACAATAAATTTTAAGGGTGGATGTACATACAAAATTTGCAAATTAAGCTAGTTATTCATTAAAAAAAAGTTTCTTTTTTTGGTACCTCCCCAACTGGTGAAGTGGGATGATTTTTTTTATTTGCTATAATCCTATAGTGTGGAGTATCATTGAATAGGTCTCTTAAAAATAATGTGGGTTTTACAGAAAGTTTTTTCTAAAGTCAATATTTTCAGAGATAACCGCTCCAGAATAAAAATAAATTGGGTCGCCCCCCTCTAACTTTTGATTCGTGGGTCAAAAAAATATGAAAAAAATCATGAAAGTGATACTTATAGAGTACTGTTAAATAAAACTATTTCGAACTTAATCGGCCCAGCCGTTTTCGAATAACTACGGAACCTTATTCTGAGCATGGCCCGATACGCTCTTGGCCAGTTTTTTATTTATTTTTAGTAGAATAGGGTAGGGTCTCCGCAAATCATCATCGTCGACGCAGAATCGGCTTAAACCGGTCAAAGTCAATATATTAGGGGCGAAATAGCGTCAATTTGTTTTGAGAAACCCTCACATAACAAAATAGGTAGACCTACCTACTAACGAGACATTATAGCTGTCATTATCATCATTATCTCTTGTGGCTAGTTACGAATATGACCATTTTCCTAAAAACATACAAAACCAACTTACAATTAAGAGTCCTCTTGATTTATCCAATGTCGTTGTTTCATACGTATGTATATCATTCGTAGTAGAAATATGAAATTTAAAAAGGTGTTATAAAAAATATGTCTGTATTAAAAGTTTATGGCGCCCGAACTTTAGCTAACTTAATTCTACGGCCTGAGTTGTCGCGATGCAATTAACTCGTGAATTTTAAACCCCTTGGTAAATTTGAGCCGCGCTAAACTTGCTGTGATATTTGATTAGGTTGTTTAAAGGTACATTAAGGTGGAGCTACATTGAACTTGTCCCGCCACTAAAACAAAATTATTATTTTTACCTCACCTATCCGTAAAAGGGATTTTCATACTGTGTCGATTTCATACATTTCGTACCGGTTGCAGTAGAAACTGCGGGATCTTGGAGTGCGGAGGCCAAGGAGTTCGTATGGGAGTTGGGTCGGCGACTTAGAGACAGGGGGTGCGACCCTCGTTCCGGATCATACTTGGTCCAACAGATCTCCTTGGCAATACAGCGTGGCAACGCGGCCAGCGTCATGGGGACTTTTGAGCCGGCTATGGTCCGGGGTGGGCCTCGTACCTAATAGATTTAATTAGTGTAAATGATTGACAAAGCCTGTTGCGGATGACATCGTTTGTAAGAATGTGACGAGGCCTGTGGCTAAGCTGTATCTGTTTCCCCCTGACGAAACCTGTGTTGTGGATTTTCAAAGACTGTATTATTTTAATGTTTGTTGAATAAATGAATCTATTCACAGATAACGAAATGTCGGTGTTTTATTTGACTTTTGTTGTGTTTCAAAGTACATTTTTTTTGGCTTAGTGGCAAACTGTCGTGATGCCTGTACCACAAATTTATGTGGAATGGAATTAAAAAATACCACTTTTCCGGACTAGGCCTTTAATATTTGTATTAAATTCCATTAACGACCTCTTATCCTAGTCGCACCTGAAACGTCAATACAGCAACAATATTTCATTGCGTGTTTGGAAAAATGTTATTTACTACTGAGCTTTCCTATATTTGTAATTTTCTAAGATTTTTTTAACATCATAATTTTTTTTTCAAAATTGATCAGTGCGATTCCTTTGAACATGTTATACAATAATATACATGAAATTACTCACATTTTCTTAAAATAATATTGAATAGTGCCAATTTAAACCTTGCCTAAAAGTAGGAAACAAAACTTCAGTGTTTTATTCTCGCTTTTTGGAAGAGCGACACCTACTAACAGTTATTTGTCATGTGATTCCCTAAATAAAGGCCTGCAACATATATTTTATTCAAAATAATTTAGTTGCTACTTACTTTATACCATAAAGCTTTAATTAGAGGCGGTTTTTCGAGGCTGTTCCTGTTTCTTTGTAATGAAAAAAAATTGAATAAACAAATACAAGTATTCAAGTAATTTATTTCTTGAATACTTAAAATCCTATCTTCACGTCAATAATTATAGCATATATATACCTACACAAAACATAACTTGGTTAATTACTTAATAATGTAATTACTTTAGATTATCCTTGTCAACCGTCCTTTACTCGTCCATAATATTCACAACTATTTCAACACGATTAGTGTAAATTACTCGAAAATCAAGAACCGCAAATCCCTCGGATGATCCGACGAATCCAATTAGGACGAAGTTCCTGATTGCCTAATTGACAATTAGTCTCCAGTAATTTGTAATGACGTGATAAATCATCCCGAGTTAGAGTCAATTATGTTAATCGACATCGTACGTGTGACACCTTTAAAGTAGTAGGCGTATACAGGGTGTCCTTAGCCATTGGACAAAGCCAAAACGTTCATCCACTAGGGTGTTAGACACCCTGTATCCTCAGTATCATAACAATATTAACAATTGATGTAGCGGTTACAAAAACATACAGAAAATTTCGATTTTTCTACATTAAAACAACCTGTATGTATCAATAGCTCCTGAAGTAATAATATTCTACCTTCCTAAACCTTCTTGATTGCGTTTTTTATTTGTCACTAATAAGATTTTGACTTTTGGCAAATCTCATCTTTCCCAAACCTAATCAGAGTTACGTTGCCAACGGAGTAACACAACAAAATTACGTCAAGGCGTAAAAAGTAGGTACCTTCATTTCATTTTATTGTCGATTATTGGAAATACATTTCAATACACCCACATGACAGTCCAGGGTTTGTCCAAAGACTAAGGTCATCCTATATATGGCTACTGTAACTTTTTTTTTGGTGAGCCATTCTTGTTTGCCATAAACTTCTTAAGTACGTTACTTATATTTGTTTGGAAGACCAGCAAAACTGCAATATAAATAGGGACATCTGTTACACTTAAAAGGCTGGTGCACGGTCGGAACTATTTATTATTAGGTATCTAGAAAACCCGTAAGACTTGGGAGCGTACAATATTGGTAAACAGACCAAATACGTGTGTGTCAGTAACAGCTGACCAGAAACAATAATGTCATACATAAAAAAGAGGTTCTATTTTGATAATACCTCAACATAAATAGGGACATCTAACGCGAGCCTAAAAATGTCCCCAAAACGTAGATTTCGATGGTGCTGATGCAGTCTTGTCTCTCTCATTTACTTAGATATTTTTTGTTGAGCTTTATTCCTATGTAAAATAAGAGTGCCAGCTGGTAAACACAGTGGGTATGCATAATTGCAAATTGAGGAGATTGGCAGACGATGGATAATAATAATAATACCGTCGCAAGTGACACTATGTATTGAAACTGGTTGGGGATCGTTTGCAAAAAATGTACATGATTGTGAGTGAGTTTAGTAAAACATCCCACTTTGTCGTTTGCCATAATGCCGCTTTGTCAGTTTATTAATATGAAGATACAAGGAAATCTCGTCTTTATGGTAAGCGACAAAGTGGGACGTTTTACATAAAAACTAACACAATTAAAGGCCTTTAATGAAAACCAAATTTAACATCCTAATTTTTGTAACAACTTTTGGCACAAAAAATTGTGAGATATTGCGACCTTACATCCTTTAAATTTGTCCCCTTTTATTACTGCCGAAGGTTGTTGGTCAGAATGCACACTGCACAGAGTATACCACATAGTTTGTATCACTTACTTTTGTATCACAATTGACTCGGTCGTGATTTTTGTTTTGATTAATTCCATCATTTAACCTAACCCATATCTAAAATTGGCCTTTGTGGCATTGTACCGAGGATGCTGGCTGCATTTCCTCGCTGTATCGCAATACTGATGCGTTGTGCGAGGCAGTCGCCAGCTCTTCGGTCTTTAGTTACATAAACCAGACGTTTCGCGATCTCAGCCAACAATTTGCGTGCGCTGGGGCCCCAAGAACCTAAAGTAGATTAGTTAGATTTAATCTATGTACATAAATTGTAGTTTTGAAAATCAATGTATAAATAAAAATTCCATTATTTTAGCTAAAAAACATCCACGCTAAACATAAGCCTCCCCGTTCGACCTCATAGTTATAATTTCGCCATGTCTGTCTGAGTGTCTGTCCGTCCGTCCTTCGGCGGATAATCTCAGTGACCGTTAGTTCTAGAAAGCTAAAATTTGGTACAAATGTGTTAATCAATTACGCCGCCAAAGTAATAAAATAAAAAGTGAAATACTAGTGTTTTATTAGAATACCCACGTAAAGTGAAAAGTGTTTTCTTTTCATTCCAACCTTTATATTAGTACGGTCAAACTTTACATTAAACTCGCAAAGCATGCAGTATAGCTGCATTTTTGGTATGTTGTTTAGACGCCATAGGACACTATAAAACCACATTTTGCAAGCAAAAAAAAGTCGTGCTAGCTACGTAGTGCGTGAAAAACTGCGAAATTTGCAATCAGTTTTTAGTTTCAGATTTTTATTAAAAAAACCTTACGTTTTTTGACATGATGTGATAAAAAGCGTTTTAAGATTACTAAATTTCAACAAGTTGAGCTAATAAACATTACCGTAGGTCTTATAGTTTCAGAGATTCGAGACTTCCAAAAGTACTCTTTTTTGTAAACTAGCTTTATTTTGAGTTTTGCTAATGTTTTGGGCTTAATATCGCCTCACCTAATTATGTTACGAAAAACAGGCAATAATGACCTTATAGCGTACTTAATATTCTTTAATTTGAGGGTAAAATCTTGTCAGCAAACTTTGTGATTGAAAATAAAAACACGAAATTCAAAAGGCAGGAGGCCCGCTATCTAAGTTTTTCATACAAATCACAAGTCGTGTTGCAAAGCTGCAATTTTGGTATATTATATTGGGATAAACGAAAATGCATATAACGAGAAAAACAAAGAAAGAATTTCGGAATAAGGACGTCTTTTAGTTTTGGACGTTTAATTAAAAACTATTTTCTTTTTGATACAAATCGCTACAAAACTTAGAAAGAGTATTAAATTTGAAAGGATTCGAGCTACACTGCATTACCGTAAGTTATATAGATTTTGAGATACGACATTTAAAAAAGTGCCCTTCATTAAGTTAAGAAAAAAATGCCTGTTTGGAAGCCTCGTATACCTCCAGCTATAAAACTTACAGTAATTGTTATCGGCTCAACTTGTTCCAAATTTAATGTAGTTATTATCTACAATTACTTTTTTTTCTTATTGCGAACGTTTTGCCAATATTCAGTGAATAACTTTAACGTAAAAAGATAATAGTTTCTTAGTTAAACGTACAAAACTAAAATAAGTCCGAATTTTTTTCCGTTTTTTACGTTCTATGCCGAAATTATTATTTTATTTTTCTTGTAATATGCATTTTCGTATATTCCTATAGGGTCTTTATAATATACCAAAATTGCAGCTTTGCAACACGACTTGCGATTTGTATGAAAATTTAGAGAGCGGGTCTCCTGCCTTTTGAATTTCGCGTTTTTATTTTCAATTACAAAGTTTACTGACCTGATTTTAACCTTAAATTAAAGAATATTAGGTGCGCTATAAGGTCATTATTGCATGTTTTTCGTAGCATAATTAGGTGAGATGACATTTATTTTATTTATTTATTTTTAATTATTTATTTATTTACTTCACTTAAGCTGAAAACGTTAGCAAAACACACAATTGTGTCTAGTTTACAAAAAAGAGAATTTTTTAGGTCTCGAATCTTTGAAACTATAAGACATAGGGTAAAGCATGTTAGCTCAACTTGTTGGAAATTTATAATCTTTAAACGTTTGATAACATGTGATATCAAAAAACGTAAGAGTTTTTTAATAAAAATCAGTAACTAAAAATAATCGTAAATTACGCAGTTTTTCACGTAATACGCAGCTAGCACAACTTTTTTTTGCTTGCAATATGTGGTTTTATACTGTCCTATGGTGTCTAAACAACATACCAAAAATTCTAGCGATACTACTTAATTTTCAAGCTTAGGGTAAAATTATGTACCTACGGTTTGACCGTACTATATGTGATAGGATACATTGTCGGATAGTTATATAAAAAAAAAATAGGGTTTACTGGATTTTTTTTTTATCATTTTTTTATTTTCAGAAATAATCGCTCCAAAAGTGATAAAATTGTGTTCTCCATCTAACTTTTGAATCATAAGTTTACACGACATGACAACATCCTCAAGAGTATAAGTTTATAAAAACTTTCTGGGAAAATTATTTTTAACTTGATAGGTGGGAGGGATGGTTTATGCTGGTCCAGTTTTATCTATTTATCGTGCTATGCATCACTTTCGCACTTACTTATTTGTTAGAATCTGACGGCAAGAACGACACACTAAACACGGTACCATCATAAGCCTACAGTTTTAGAATAACTACGGAACTCGACACTGAGCATGGGCGACATGCTCTTGTCCGGTTTTCGACCTTGAAATATCTGAATACAGTTTAAGTAAACGAAGCCTATTTACGGAACTGCAAATTTATTCAACTATGTGTACCTATTTCCTTCGTTTATTTGACACTTTAACCCCGTTTACACGGTAGGTTTAATCCGCGATATAATTCAATACCGTCAGTGCGCGGAATATTCAATGAGATTCCCTATTACACTCTGAGTAAAAGAAAATGCAGTTACCACTGATCTCAAATCGGCTTAGGATTCTGGAGGCCAACGTATATGGTGCAAAAGTAAACAACTGCAATTATGGTTTTTTTCTGAAACCATGGCACAGAATAAGTAATAGTAGTATTTACAGAAATTTCACTCCTCTACCAAAGTGTCGTTAATTTTTCATAAATCTAACTATTAGGTACATAACACAACCTACAAGCAAAATTGAACCGTGCAACCGAGCACGAACCGTGAATCTTCTTTGCGCGCTCTAGTTTAATGACAGAGCTACGAGGGTTGTCATTGAGACAGATAATTATACCTAGATATATTTCAAGCGCTATCGAGGAATTGAGAAAATGAAACTTTCGACATGTTATGGTTAGCAGTACAGTACACCCTATTTCCATAAAGATGCTAACTTCGTAAAGCAAGTAACTAAGAAATAGAGGAATTACCTAGGCTATTTACCTATTACTATTTATTTAATTTTAAATATTAATTATTTTCTCCTGCGTCAGAACATTTTTAGGGTTCCGTAGCCAAAATGGCAAAAACTGAACCCTTATAGTTTCGCTTTCGTCTGTCCGTCTATCCGCTGCATAGCTCAGTGACCGTTAGTACTAGAAATGTACACTTTGGTACAGGTCAAGGTTGCCAAAAGAGTGGTAGAATAAAAACTAGAAATCAATTTTTAATCGGGTACCTCCCCAACTGGTGAAGTGGGGATGATTTTTTTTATTTGCTGTAATCCTATAGTGTGGTGTATCATTTAATAGATCTCTGAAAAAGAATAAGGGTTTTAAAAGAAAATCTTCTTCTAAAATCAATATTTTCAGAGATAATTGCTCCAGAACAAAAAAAAATTGTTTGTCCCCCGTCTAACTTTTGATCAGTAGATCCAAAAATTATGAAAAAATCAAGCTCAGTATGCTCATAGAATACTTTAAAATAAAACTATTTTGAACATAATCGGCTCAGCCGTTTTTGAATAACTACGGAACCCTACATTGAGCATGGCCCAACATGCTCTTGGCCAGTTTTTTATCCTACCATAACAATGATTTATCTTTGCTATCGAGGCAGGCGGTGATTTGCCGCCGACTAGATGGACTCCTGTAAATACCGTCACAATTAAGAGACAGCCAGTGGCAACACCGGTGTATACAGGGTGTTTTTTTTTCGACCGTTCAAATTCTACGTAGTGAATGTGTAGGTCATACTGACCAACTTTTACTATGGGGACAAAGTCGAAATTGCGAAAAAAAAATCAGCTGTTTCATACATTTCGGCCGGCGTAATGCCGCCAATTTGTATGAAACAGCTGATTTTTTTTTCGCGATTTCGACTTTGTCCCCATAGTAAAAGTTGGTCAGTATGATCTACACATTCACTACGTAGAATTTGAACGGTCGAAAAAAAAACACTCTGTATAGGCGGCTCAGGATGCTTAGCCAAGTTATCAATCGCTAACGCTTAGTAGCGTATCGTAATTTTCCCTCTCTGTCTCTCTTTCATATTAGTGCGACAAAGACAGGTAGCTGCCTTTCGTTTACGATTGACGATTAAGCGTTAGCGATTGGCAACTTGTCTAAGCACCCAGGAGTGTAGAGAGGTGTTCACCGCTTTATTAATATTGTAAATTAATTAGTAATTGATACCTATAATGTATGTGTATATACTTAATTTTACGTTCAACGAAATAAATGTGATTCCATGTTTAATCAAACTTGATTTCAATCCTTGCTTTATAATGCTTAAATAAATAATAGGCTGGTTGAATTAATATTTCAATTTGTAGTTTTTTTTATTATTTCAGTTAAATTACTCCCTTCGAAACTAATAAACAGACGTAAAACAATATGAAGGTGACTTCTATCAGAGGCAAAAGTAAGGACTGATTTATGCTAATTACTTCTAGTTGGAAATTTCTAAGAATTAACTTTTGACAGTTTAGAAATGAGCCTTATATGTACCTATATAATAATATGACATTAAGACTATCGAAAAAACGATTAGCCTTACCCTCATATTAATAAGGTTTAATTCGTAGAAATTTCCAACTATAAGCCTTATGGCCTGTTTCACAATCCCCAGATAAATATTCCGTCATATAAAACTATCACTATCCTTTTCCTCAGGCATGTATAAGAGAAGGACATCTAACAGTTATCTGCCAGTTATATTTTATTTTAGTACAGGTGATGCCTTTTTTAGGCTCCGGGGTTTACAGCCTGTTCATACTAGCGATTCTTTTCGGCGATATCGCGGCGATTCCTATACAAACTCGCACGCGGCGATATGGGCTTGTCCATTAATCACGTCATACGATTTTGGCCTATTTTAGACCCCCCCACCCTCCATGGTGATACTTGGTGATATTTTCAGGACAAGCCAATATTACGTGTAATTTTTTGCCAACTTAAGTAGTCCTTTTAATAACACTTTAATTTACGTACTTTATTTAGCAAACGTGATGGGAAAAAACTTTTTTGCCAACTAAGGTAAATATCCGCAGTTTTGAAACTCAGTTCAGGATTTGACATCTGGTTATGTTTTAAAAAAAGTATGCTGTTCAGCAGAGACTGACAAAAAATGACACGTGATTTGTCCGATGACCCCCGCTCCCCTATGGTGATAATTGGTGATTTTTTCTTGACACTCCCTATCGGTCGTGTTTTAAACACATCGCCAGTCGTTTCGAATTTTATGTTTTTGGCACTTTTCGTCGTAATCACTGTTCACGAGTTTTGAATGTTAATGTATCCAAGCAAATATTTTTTTGTGCTAATAAACATTTCTTATTCTTATTCTTAATGTACTATTCTGGGATGGTGAAATTGGCCCTTAGTAAGTATTGCCCATGCCCATTAGAGTTTGAGAATTCATTGTTGCCTACTTGAGAAATATTGCGAACACTTTGTGTCGTTTAAAATTTTCGGTTCTGTCGCTTTTTAAGTAGAAACCACTTATAGCTTACCCCACTGAAATAGCGTGCCGTTTTGGATCCAGATAGACAGCCAATACAACCATTAGAATACGACCGCATCTGAAAGGCTAAACAGTTACATTATTCAACGTGTGGCTTAGAGCCGGCGCGAAAGGTTTACAGGTTTAAATCGTTGACAGGAGTTTGTTTAGCTAGTGGTGCTTGTAACTTAGAACTCAAAGCTCTGAAAACTGCCAAGTTAATTAAAAATGTTTTAAACGAAACGGTAGTTAATTCACGTCACGCCATCAGCTTCTCTTAGTCCACTGTTAAACGTAGACCTCTCCTACTATCTATGCATAATTGCATATGGACGCATTTAGGAGGCAAATGTCCATGATTGCCACGGTGGGCAAGCGGGTTGGCGACCGCAGTAATGTGTTCACTATGATAATGGTGCCCATCATCAATCTCAATATCAATCAATATCCATTCCTTGCTCGACTCTTACGACACCCACGGGAAGATTTGGGGTGGTGACAAATGTATTCTTACTGGCGATAACACGCGAATTGGGAGTGGGAGTTAATTGCGTAAGTATAATATAAATATGCTTCATTAACAAAGAGGATATAGGGAAAGAGTGGAAGGTGCAGTTGGATGGGGAAGACCTAGGCGAACTTTTCTCGACCAAATCAGGGAACCGTTGCAAAAAGGCCAGATCAGAAGTACTCCGACGAGCATAATGAGGAACGTTGTGAAAGTGAGTGAAGCGAAAGTGATCTGTCAGGATCGCAGCAAATGGAAATCCGTGATCTCTGCCTACCCCTATGGGAAAAAGGTGTGATTTATGTATGTATGCTTCAAAAATTACCTCCAACGTTTTGGGTAGGTACAGCATACATAGAACTGGTGGCCATGGAGAATATCTGAATGGTATATCAAATAATAAGTGAAAATCGTGAAAGTTTAAATCAATTAATTGAAATTAATATGAACTAGGCTACGTGGAAGCTAGTGTTATTTTTGCATGAATCTATTTTCTAAATATTCCAACTGTAATTGTAACTGACATTGCATTTACTAATTTGAGTGTGCGAATTATAATTTACTATCCACGTAGTTTTAACACCCACAATGTGTATAGTTTAGCACGTTTGTACCTCCTACCATGTCAATTTCAATTTGTTGTTATTTCCCTTAAGTTGAATTTACATGCTACAAATTATATTAAGTATAATGCTGGGTTTACACGGGCTTAGTACTTGTCATTAGTGTAGGTGGTTAGGGACTTATATGTACAGTGACAAGTGGCAAGGAACCGTCTACACATTGGTATTAGTAAATGGTATTAGTTTATAAGATCTCGCCATGGATTATCGCCGCTGACTAGTGTTAAAAAATGTTTTTAGGCAGTACGCTAATATTATTTTAATGTCTATAATACAAGATATACCGCTGATTTCTGGTTCCATAAACACTCAAATGATTTGAACATCTGAATAAACTTAATTGTAGTTTCTGAATTCCATCTTTCGGACGCCATAATTATATTTTCCTGTGAATTTGACTCGGAAAACAAAGTAAACAGAACACTTCGATTGCTTTAAGTACCTAATCACTAATCAGAATGCACTTGTCATTAAATGTTTACACTACTCGACAAGTGACAAGTATTAGTAGATTTTTAGTTGGGGGTAGGTGCTCGTCGCTTAGTAAATAGGATCGGCTCCTAATCACTTGCACTCGCAGTTGTACTAATACTAAGCACTTATACAACATGTTTACACACAGTTCACAAGTGTATGTGACAAGTACTAAGCATTAGCTACTAAGCCCGTGTAAACCCAGCACTCATAGCCATGTTGTGTGTACATGTAATTTTGGACCTAGCTTTTAAGTATTTTTCTAATCCGTATCTTTTTTTGTTAATTTTGATTACAGTCCGTTTTATGTAGCTCATAAAATAATAGATATTTTCTTGACATAAATCAACATACTTAAGTCCCCGTCAAAACGCGATTGAATGGAAATGTGTATTTAAAATGTTTTATTTATTAGTCTATCTGGCATGCCAAGGAAATCCGTTGATGCCAAACAACAGAGGGAAATAACGAAAGAAAATGTATTAAAAATCAGTGAATCGACACGAGGGCAACCACATGTTGAGTTACTACGAGTGTTTTCTTGACATGTCCAATATTTTTGTAATTATTAGTATGTCACGAGAATTAAGATTCCGGTAACAATTAAATAACGCATAATACATGCTATATATAACCTCGTTTTGCGTCGACGTTGATTCACTTAACAGTGATTATAGATTTTTCATAATAACTTTCCACCTAATTAATTGTGTAATTGGCCAATTAGGCATGAACTGAAGTTTATTTTGCATTGTTATTCTTAAGAAACATACTTTACTAGTACTCTAATTAATCTAATAAGCGTTGGCATTATTACTTAAATTGCTCCAACATTACAATTATTTGAAAAAAGTGTTGTATTTATTCTTTAGATGACTCATTTTTCAACACATATACAACAATACAACTTAAATAACGTTTCGATGTCATTTTCGATTATAAAAAAGGGAACATAATTTAACTCTTGAATCAAAAATCGCAAAATAGCTCCCAGTTTGAGGTACATTATTAAAAACTAAGAATAAATCAGAAAAATATTCCACTTGTTCAGCTAGAATTTAAATGTCTTCCATATGCTAAAATACTAGCAGGATTATTTTTAGTTACTCCAATATAGTATCACTACCGGACTCTTAAAATATAGATTATTCTTTTAAAATTAAAAATGTTGTACAAAATTACCTTATGAATACCGAATATTATAAGACAGGAAATGACGAGGGAACTGGATATCCTCGTAAAATAATTTATACATATCATTGAAATAATGTTTATTGAAGCCTTTTTTTTAATTAAAACTAGTTTTATGCCTCAATTATAAGATTTTAATAGAACTACTATGAGGGATGCGTCTTTTTAAGTTAGCACTGCAGTATAGGCTAGCCGACAATCTTTCGCAACACTATGTTGCTAATGAAGAAGTGAAGTTTCTACGCGTTCTCACCAAGGTTATTGGTATCATTTTCATTTGGCGCATTCGAATATAACTTTCTTTTTAATTCTAGTAAAATACGCTTTTAATAGTATAAGCATAATTTAAAACTGTATTTTTAAATTAATAAGTCCGATATTTCAGATACCTACTCATAAATATCGGAATTACTAAGCTAAAGCATATATTATATAGTTATAGGAACAAAGTGAATGTATTACAAAAAGTATAAAAAATAATTCATATGAATCGAGTTGTTAGTAATGTTGACTCATAGTAGCACCACAGCAGGCATAAATCGAAGATTTTGGAACAGTGCCCACAGCTTCCGTACCCTATAATTCTTCTTACATTTGCTCCGCTGATATTATTACAGTCATTATCCGTAGCATGATAACATATTAGTGTACTTGTAAGTAAATACTAAATAGAATATTATTAATGTTGTGACAACATGATCGTTAATTAGAGCTGTTGTTTTATGTAATTTGGGATAGATTACCTACTGATATTTAGCTAGAGGGAAAATATTTTCGTAGAAGTAATATTTCTGCGCAATATTCAATAAAACCGGAGTCAAATAAATGTAAATATTTATTTCATCACATTTGCTGTCTAAGCGCGCCATTGCTTGCACGCGTAGCGGGAGTAATAGAAAAGTGAAATTCCCTAGGGAGTAATAGAAATGTCAGTACGTCATTTAATAATATTATGTCTTAAAACTTATTTTTTGGTTGGCAAGTGTGATGAAAAACATTGTATGCATCACGGTCGGTAAGCGGAATACTAACTCGAGTCATAAAAGCCCTCCCCGCCTCACGGCGTCGGGCTTCAAACACTCTCGTTAGTAATTCCGTACTTACCTCCCTTGATGCACAATGTACTATTATTTGAATAAATACCTAAATCCAAATGATTAGATATTAGAGATTTAAGTAAAGTTTGTAAATATGTTTTAATTAGTTGTATTTAGTTAGAACCGTAATTAACTAACACGCCTGCGTGGCTATATCGATAATTGAAAACGTTTATTTAGGTACTGCAAATACTATCTTATTGTAATACGCGTATACAGTGCGTTACCATCATGCAGACTTTTACGAAAAGAGATCACGAGATCCCTTATAGATTCGTCATGTCCGTCTGTCCGTCTGTCACAGCCGATTTACTCGGAAACTATAAATGCTACAGTAACGAAATTTGGTACGGATATGTGTTGTATAAACCGCTACAGGATACTAAATTGTAAAAAAAACCATTGGGGTGGGGGCCCTCCATACATGTAACTGAGGGATAGAAACATTTTTTTAGTTGTATATAAGCGTGTGGGATATTAATAGAAAGGTCTTTGAAAATGATATGAAGGATTATAAATCTCATTTTTATTTACGCAAATCGTTTCCGAGATATCAGCTCTCAAAGTCTGAAAAATGTGTCCCCCCCCCCCCCTCTATTTTTTAAACTACGCGATATAACATTAAAAAAAATATATGTTATGCACATTATTAAACTCTATCAACGATTTTTGGTTTGATTAAATTATCTCCTTATAGTTTTTGAGGTAGGTTGATTTAACTGTATTTTTTAAATAATAAATTCCGAGTCCGACTCGCACTTGGCCGGTTTTTTGAATGAAAAAAGGCTCAGGGTTTGGTTAAGCATCTGCATCCCATTGCTCGGTTTAAAAAAAACTTGGATGATGGTAGCACTCTGTAATAATGTAGGATTTAAATTACGAACCTTTTTTAGTTATACAATAATATCCCACCGTAATGTACATTTTTTGGCTACAAAAGTACATACACACTATTCATTAATTCAATTTATGTTTAAGAAAGGGTTTATTTGGCTTTGCATTATCTGGCTAAAAGTACTTTCTGCTATTTTCCGTGCAAGGATTGGGACTAAGTCGATTTGACTTACTGTCAACGTTTTTAGTACAATCGTGAAAAAAAATGTTAAACGGTCTGTCATCTATTAGCAAACATTTGCCATTTGCCAAAAGCTAAAACAAAGAGAGAGATTATAGCTGTTATTAAATAGGTTTGAGATACGTTGCTTAATCCTATAAAGACAATCTTTAAAGTTGAAGTTGTTCGGTTTATAATATTTTGTATTCGATATACGTATTTTTAGTTTTAAAGTATGCGAGCAGGATTTCGTATTTATTTCTTGTTAGTATGAATGTATATGTGTATGATTATTGATCAACGTGTAAACATATGTATAAATGTATACTACATTTAACGGCAACCCTATCAGAACTACGCAACAACGTAAAAGCATCTATTAATCAAAAGCAAAAACAATTACCTACTAAGTTGGAAACTGTTTAAAAACTAACAAACAAACTCGATTAATCAGGAAGATTTATCATTAAAAACAGCCGTTCTAGGGGCACATGTCTGGGGTGTGCATTAAAAAACGATTTGTAATAACCAAGAAACGATTCGTCTTATCTTAATGGTCCAAGTTTTCGTTCTTTGTGTGGCGTAGTTTAAGGCCGTCCCACATATATAGCTATTGAAAGTCGAAGCCTAATAGTTACTTATTTTTCTTAAAAAAAATATAATTTATAAATCATATTTTAGATTATTTTTCCTAACTAGGGCGGAAAAATTAACTTTGCGCACGCTTCGCGTGCGTAAATTTCTCTTTTTAAGGCACTTGTTATGAAAAAGTCATTCGATACACGTCTAAAATAGCACATTACGACACAAGTGCGAAAAACATGAAAATAGAAACGAGTGGCGATGTTTTAAATCGACACGAGTTACGAATTTCGTTTTTGCACGTGTCTCGTACGACGTTTTCTAGTACAGACGGCACTCCGAAGTTTTGGACCTGACGTAAAATGATCCACTTCTCGCACTAGAGCCTAAAAAAGGCACCATCTGTACTAAAAACTTCTTTTTAACTCGGGTGATTGTCGTCCTCGTTTCACTTAGGCTCAAACTTTCACCCCCGTCGAAAAAAGTTTTTTTTTTGCACTTGCATCGAAAGGTACGTTTCGAAACTGAAGATTTCATTGAGACACATTTATACCTATTCTTAAATTTTATTGTTGGTGGCAGATATGTTATATGTAGGTATACATATATGTCTCATTGTAAAAGGGAGTGGGTAAACGACTCAAACGTGTCCTTCGTACATATTGATTTTAACAATGCGTTATTTAATCAATTTTGTCCTACTTTTATATCGGGCATGGTGCGAAATAAATTAATTTATTTTAACGTCAGATGCTATTTGTCTTCGCCCCAATTACCAACCAACATCACAGAACGAGTATCGGCACGTTTAATTGGATAGAGGTACCTACTGCATGTTGTGGAGAACAAATAAATCGGCCCACAGTGCCAGGAACGAACCAGTATAAATGCAGACTTCGAATGCGCAGGCTTGTTAAGAATCTTGGGATCAACTTAAATTGAAAAGTAGCAGACAGTCGAGTACATGACCGTTTATAAAAAGAAAGCAGGTTGTATTGTCACCACACATTAATTACGTTCATTGATTTTTCCAATTACAAGCTATGAAATTGCCTTTTGTATTGATTAAATACGTCGGTACAAATATGGGGAGCTTTCGTAACATACGAGGGTACTCCCAGAAGTGTCCGACCTAACACTGTAGTAGTCATATTTGTATAGTTCGTGAAATATAAATTGGTAACTTTACTACGTTATAGTAAAAATAAACATTCAATTTATATTCCTCGAACTAGTGATATTTTTTAAGTTTTAGATATAAGTTTTTAGTTCATAATTTAGTTTTGGGATCTAGTTATAGTTCGTTATTTAATATTTAGTTTGTTTATTTTTCTCCCTAATTATTTTGTAATTGTAGTTTGTTTTAATGTTAAATAAAAAAATACATTCGTACCTGACCAAGAACTCAAATAATATCTTTTTTTTTCTACAAAGTCTCCTTTTAGATCTGCTTTTAGATATGGTTGGCCCAGTGATGTTCGATAGCTTCAACACCTTCGGTCAAAATACCCATCAAAACAGCCTACACTTTTCATCATTGCCGTTGAATCTTTTTCTCAAACTTGCTACGGAATGTTGATGTTACTTACTTTAAATTAAACCCGGAAATGCTATGTATCCGGTATCATGTGCTAAGATGATATGTAAAGAGATTTCATGTATTTATTTCACACCTAGGACTGCAAACAAACTATCTTTTGTTTTGAAACGTCGAATTGTGACACTAGGACTTGACATTCAGCCACAGAAAAAAAATCTTAGAACTGATGTCTATACCGCCAGGTAAAAGAATACCTCAAAGAGATTTAAAAAAAAAGTTAGGCGCGAATGTTTTTTTTTTAATGTTTTACGATACTGTACTATTGGTATATTTACTTTAAATAATTTACAAATGAATGAAATAGTATGGTTCGACGAAATCAGTTCGTTTTAATTCATGGCAAGTTTGAGAAAAGCACTATACAAAGCTCGGCGAGAAACAGGATTACAGGCCGCGTATCCCTATCTGGCCTCAGTTCCTTCGGCCAGATATATCTACTTGGCCTGTAACCCTTCGTTTCCCGTCCTCTATAGTAATGTACTATTACCGACAAGCCTTTTTTAAAAATTTGAAGTCAAGAAATAATATGACGGGGCCAAATTGGGGGAATAGGGTGCATGAGGAAGTAACTTTAACTCACGGATTTTGGTCGTGGCCTTGGTACCCCCCCTTAAAATTATAATTTCAAATGCGTAGCTATCGCACTCTAGTTGTAGTGTAGCACCAAGCCATGTAGTTCTCCTTTATTTCAACCTTTATAGTCAATGTTATATGCTAAATTGTATTATTCTACGCTATTTATCATCAGAACAACATAAACGTATATTATACATAGAGAAACAAGACTTTAAAGGAACATAATTATGAGACATTTAACCTCATTCATGGTGTTGGTGGACGGTCAGTAGGTAGACTAGGTAGATATCTATATTATGTTTTATATTTAACTAGCGACCTGCCCCGGCTGCGAACGGGTACTTTACCTACATAAAAACCTTCCTCTTGAATTACCTACTCTACCTATTAAAAAAAATCATCAAAATCCGTTGCGTAGTTTTATAGATTTAAGCGTACAAAGGGACATAGGGACAGAAAAAGTGACTTTATTTTATACTATGTAGTGATGTAGTAGTGAAGGAGGAGTTATGTTATCACATGGAACATGTCGAAAAAATTACGAACATCGTTTATACTTAATTTGAGATAGCATAGGTACTTCAATTAAGTAGGTTATTATCAAGCTTTTCAATCTCATACCATACTTAGGCCTAATTACGGTACTCGACTGAAAACCTCTCGGTAACACGATTGTACCTATAAAATACTACATAATTATTATTAAATCAAGTATGCAGGTACGCATCTATCTATTTATTTGCATAAATATATCTGTCTACCTACATCTGCCTGATTAAACATTAGTCAACAAATTGCTAGTGTAAATTAAATAAAATAAAACTTTCTTAATTATGTGCTTATGTACGTGCATTGTTGTATTACAAACTTTGCACCAATGGTTAATGGTAGGTACCTAACTGCCCAATATTTTGCTCTACGTTTTAGTTGTCGTGTAACTTATTATATTAAGTGGGTCAGCTATTATGAACTTAGTTAAAAACATATTTTGGTCAAACCTCACGTCCGAAAATTACAAAGCTAAAGTTATAATGTTATTAGTTGCGTTGGTTCGGTGACTCGATACCACAAACCACATGAATGGAAAACCTATCGTTAGAATAAACGTTCGTTTTGTATGTCAATGTGCAATAACACACTTACTGACTGTTTCTATCTCCTTGTGTGGGTACTATAGGTAGTTTTAAGGGGAAAAAATATCGTTTCAAAGGAGTTTATTATAATAATTGCCAAAAATGGCGATGTAATCAAGGAAGTAGCTAATACGTAACAGAAGACCGAGGGCGAAAGCCAGCAACCCCGGAGTACAGTAGTCGTACCATGAGTTTGCGTTAGATTTTACTAGATAAGTAAAGCAGGTCATCTCGCTAGCTCCAATAAATAAGTGCGAGTGGTAAAACCCAAAGTAACCGAGTCGTGAAAACTCACTTCGATCATCTATTTGTATGTCTTTTGCTCGAATACACAAAAGCGATAGAGCAAATAGTCAACCGAATAAACTAAGTGGTTTGAACGCCTATTCATGAAATGTGGCGAGAACCAGTTGATTGTAGAGATGACTACCGCTCGGAAAAAATACAATTATATTTATGACATAGAGCCAAAAGACAGTACACGATAAAACACCAGTCGATACACGAAACGATAGTCACGTATGTTGCGAACATTTGTTTGTAAATGATTAACGCTCATATTATTTTATTTTCGTTACTGATATCTTTTTTATTATATGTTAAGTAAACAAATAATCATATTCAAATTAATAATTTATTTAGTTCATATTAAAACATTATCATTACACATTACCACTTTATGTCGATTACATTTTACAGTATTTGTTCGAAATTTATATAACAACATAGTGATTTTTATTCAATAAGGTGCCAAGTCTTCATTATTTTATTTCTCCATTTGTATATTTTTTTATTTACTTCAGTATCTTCAATTTGTAGCAGTTTCAAGGAATACAGATTTGTACAATATGACTTTAAATAGCTTCCCATGAAAATACGTGTTTCATTACCTATTTGAATTTTACTCTAAGCATTTGTTATTTTCTTTGTGCCGCGGGTAATTCCAGAGACAAGGGCAAATATCAGTGTTTACCGACGGAAAAACCAAAGGAAATTCAGTTTATTGACTTTCGCTTGAACTAAGTTCCGATTGAAGGCAAAAGCAGTTAGAACTACATTAACTTTCTGCTACTGAATTTCGAACGCACTCCTGCCAATTTATCCAAAATATAAATAAAACACCGCAGCCCTCTAATGATATTTTCACACCTAGTTTGGTTTGAGTGCTAGCCGTATTAATTGCGATGACATTTAAGTAATTTATATTTCAATTTCATGTTGTTAAGCGTTGGCATTTTTAAATAAGAAACGCAATACGTTAATAACTCATGTTGACAGTAAATAGACCTACTAACTATGCATATCTTCTTCTTCGTCGTTCCCTCATGATTGAGAATCATGACCAACAACTATGTCCTTCCATTTTTCGCGATCAAGGGCCATGTGGACTGCCTTCTGCATGGATCCACAGGCTTGTCTGATAGGGTCCGACCATCTTGCAGGGGCTCTCCCTCTAGCACGCTTGCCCTCAACTTGACCCAATATGATGTCACGTTCGAGACTGTGGTGTGGTGATCGCATTATGTGCCCAAAGAATTTGAGAACCCTCTCTTGATGTACCTATAAATACATTAGATAAAGAATGTAATGTAATTAATGTTATCATGTACGTAAATGTATAATTACACTTACGTACAAGTTACTTTATGTATACCAAGGTACATATTTATTTAAAGGAGCATTTAAACCAAATAGTAATATATGTTATTGGCAGAAAATAGAGCGTATTAGTCGAACGAAGTCGCTACCACTGTCTTTCCATCCCTGTGTACTTATACTTAAATATTTAAAACTACGCAACGGATTTTGTAGTGGTAGTAATGTACACCTATGGTGGGTCAATATAACGTCAATAGTGTTGAAACGTAGAATTTTATCGACATTTTTAGGTATCGATAAAGTAAGTCTTCTTTTGTATTTCTGACTTTAACATTAACTTTTTTTTTTCCTATTTGTCATACAATTTACGTTTCATCTAATCAAAGAATTCTAAATCAAATGCCACAAGGGCCACTCTACGATATAGATTAGGTTAGTTAGATTGAATGTATGTATATTAATTGTACAGTTTTGAAAATGGTCGAACAGCTAATCTAAGAGGTCAATGTTGCAGTCAGGAACGTAAAAAGTGACTGAAATTATCGATAGCTGAAAATGTCGATACAATTTTATACGATCAAATTCTATTAACATTTGATTTTTTCATTACTTTAAATGTATATGATTTTATCACAAACAGAAGGGACACGAACACATAACATACGAAAGCAATCGCATTTACTAATTTGAATACCCATAAGATATTTTAAAATGTGTTTGTCAAATCGCTTGTTTGCGCTGCTGAGAGCCGGATACTCTATTAGGCATTCCGAGCACGCTCTCATTTCTCATGGTCTCTAGCGAAGCAAGTCGTCTAGAGTTTTTATACTACTACTCTGTAAAACTAACAAGTGTTTTCGAATCGCTCCTTAATAAAGATTTTTATTTTATTTTGAACTAGATATGAAAAGTCCTCGCTATCGAGTAAAGTCCTTGATTGACTGATAACAGATAACCGCACTCACAGTGAAAATTATAAATAAATGACATTAGTTATACAGAAACAATGATTAAATTAGAGCCCTGCCTTTATTAAATATAGAAAACTTCATATTATTTCGAAAGATATTTCCATTGATCCCACACACTTATGTAAGAACATCGAAAAAAATCCATTATGTACGGACGCCCCATCCTATTTTTTTTATCATAATTCAGTTGCCTTTTCGGCTACAAATCCCTGAAAAATCGTATTTGTCGTATAATATGTTGCGATTGAGCTCAATATAACTGATATTTCACAAAGTAAATAAATACTAAATAATGTAACTAGGCCACACTGAAATCCCTATGAATACAATGTTTGGCTCGTACGTATTGCACTAAAGATTCTGTAACAGGTCCAATAGGTCCATTGTTCTATGTTTGATTTATCTCCCAAAGTGGCACAGGACTAGATAAAAGCAGGCTTACTACGAGATTATCTAATGATGAGTTGATATAAGGGTTTATTGACCACTGCTATAAACCCTATCTAAAGCTCTCAGACATTTCGTTTTCTGTTACAGGAAGGCCTACCGCGAACCACGATTGATATGTTACCTCCCTGTTACACTTACGTTTGAATTTACAAGTGCGAGAGAGAGACAACAATTCGTTCAGACAGACGGCAAGGATAGCCGATATGTCGGATGACTCGCCCTGGACCTAAGATAGTAAATATAAATACCCCTAAGTTTAAATAATGAAAATCACCCTCTATCAATGGTGTGCAATAAAAGATAAAAATATTTAGATGCACTACTTATGTTAGCGCTTGAGATCGAGCTGTAAGACGCACTGGAGCGAGCTGTAACCGGCTCGTACCAATGAATTTTGCAAAAAAACTTGTGTTCGAAATCTCAAAAAATGATATTCACAATTTCTATACGCCGAAGGAAAACATCGTGAGGAAACCAGCATACATCTGCAAAGAAATTCAATGATGTTCATATTATTATTGGCCAGTGTTGGGACTATGCAAAATAAGCACGTGTGATGATGTCGCGTTGCGGAAAATTGCCGTAATACAATAAAATGCTACTTAGTTACTAATTATTAGGGTAATCTGTAACATTACCCTTCTTCGCATGTGCAAAGATGTCAGTTATATACTTTCACGATAAAGCCTTACATAACTATTCTGCGTTGCCTAGTTTCGTTCACCCTTTCCAACATTCTGTCTTGAACACCGATTAATCCTTTAATTAAACAAGTTGTACCATCCTTCAGGAGTAGCGACACTGAATCGGCCGTACCGATAGAAAGGCAGTAACCTCTCCGCTCTGAATAGCCGATACTACCTTTCTAGAAAGGTGACAGAACTATCCCTTGGGCCCATCAATCTACCGAGCGGACTGTCCGAGCCGTCATAACTTCAAAATTGATTAATACTTGTTGCAAAACCTTATATCTGGGGTATTAAACTGTATTTGTGATTAACTATCTATGTGCATTTACTGAATGAAAAAGTGTTATCTACTTTTTATAGTACAAGTATAATGTTTGTAGGTCTTACAGTTTAGTATTTAAGGTTCACCTTAAACTTTCTTTAAATAGTAAACCAAACAAAACACGCCTGAAAGGATGCTACGAGTACACCAAGTAAACCTTTCCATTTTTCCAGGTTTTCTAGTACAAAAACCGGCTTTGTCCATTTGAGATTATAAATTCAAAGTTAATCCAAAACAGCACGGGATTTGTTGCCCCGGATCAAAATAATATTTTTAGTTAATCGGAAACTTTATCATAATATTGACTGTAGGTACAAATTAAACCAGTGACAAAAACAATTTCGAAAAATGATCCATAAGGAACACGGGATAAATGCGAGGAAAGAAATCCAGCGTAAAACACAAACACATATTATGACCTACATACATGTAATCATGTATGATCTTACGCGGTGTCTTAGGTGAACGATTCCCTTGCGCACGCGACGCGACGAAATCAAACAGCCGACAGCTAATACAAAAGTGTCCTACGTGACAAACCCCGGCGCGGCGTACGGGCGACGCGACACGATGCGAACGCGATCAGTTTGTTTAATATTTTCGCGTGATCAAGACGCGATACCCCAATAATCGTTTTGTTTATTAAAAATGTCCGATTGATAGGACTTTTCGCGTGTACGTAGGGCAACGCCATCGCGTTGCATTTTGCGACTTCGTCACATCGAATCGCGTCGCTTTAAATCGCCTACGACCTACGTAGGATCGTAGCCTTAATCGGCTGTTGCCACTTTGAGCGTCGTCGTTAGTGGCCCTCGGCTTAACTCGCTATAGTTATTAATTTATTTTGAAGTTGTAATAAACAAATATGGTAAGCCGTAAACTTTAAGGTGCATAATATTCAATCAATCACAACTTCTATGGGAAGCTTTGACAGGCAGGTCAGAGTGCGAGCAAGTTATTGCTGGAATTACCCAAACTGGCCCATTCGAAGGTTTAAACCCTTATGAATAATAATTTAGGTCAAGCACCCTTGACAGAAATTTATTAAAGCATCCTTCCAATTAAAGGGATTTTGTAGACAATTTATCTAATTATGGAATAGGTATGTAACTATTTTGATATCCCGCTACGTGTATTAAATTGAAGTAATATATCTACTAATTCCTTATTTTGATAACCTGTGGAGTAAATATTTGAATATTATGATCTAAATAATGAATAAGTTGATCTTGTTTTACTGTGCTGAAACTTAATTTTACTTTACAAATATTTTTCCCTTTGGGAGATTTTCATAGGGAGATAATTATGATAAGAATGGTACATAATTATTATATATACAGGATTTAATCGATAAGTGTTCACAGGCCATAATTTCGTAAATATGAGAGATATCAGAAAACTTTTAATTGATATCGAAAGTACGTTACCCAACGAGTAAAATTACACTAATAACTTTTTTGAAATAAAATCCGAAAACCCCAAATTTTTACTTCAAACCCTTCGTTCCATACATTTAGTGGGTAACCGTTCATTCAAAGATAACAAACTTTTCATTTAAGAATAAATTGTTCGATTACTTATTTCATAAACGGCAGTATTATTATTTTTCATCACACTTGCTGTCTAAGCGCGCCATTGCTTGCGCGCGTAGCGGGAGTAATAGAAAAGTGATATTCCCTAGAGAGTAATAGAAATTTCAGTACGTCATTTAATAATATTATGTCTTAAAACTTATTTTTTTGTCGGCAAGTGTGATGAAAAACATTGTATGCATCACGGTCGGTAAGCGGAATATTAACTCGAGTCATAAAAGCCCTCCGCCTTACGGCGTCGGGCTTCTAACACTCTCGTTAGTAATTCCGTACTTACCTCCCTTGATGCACAATGTACTATTATTACAATGTATTCGTACATACCTACAAATAACGAATCTCTGACGATTTTATCTCTTACAACACCCGACATTCTTAAAGGCTGTAAGTTGTCATACTAAATGTATGGGAGCGTTTTAACTTGGTATTTTTAATAATACTTCATCTAGGTAGTTACAAAAAGTAATTAATGTAATTTTACTCGCTGGGTGACGTCCTTTCGGTATCAGTTAAAAGTTTTCTGATATCTCTCATATTTACGGAATTATGACCTGTAAACACTTATCGATTACACCCTGTATGTAAGTACAAATCGAAAACTCAACTAGAGCCTTCAAGTTTAGCAATAATAATCAGATCAACATTCTAATTCAAGATAAAAGAAGTATACAGAGTGAAATTGAATGCAATCGGAGGAACTAAAATCAGATGACTGTATTTGAATTATTTTTCTCAAACATGCAATGAAATGTTGTCATTATGTTCGTCATAATAGGCTTTAAAGTATGAAGTTGCAGGCGGATGACCTCGAGATAATAGTAAAGGATTTTCATACGAATTTAACGGCCTAGGCCGGTAAGTAATATTTTTTTTAAAACATGGCGTCGGTTTTCATGAACAGGCTAAACAGCTATATTCTGTTTTTTTTAATGTCGTATTTTTTCATCATCATCATCAGCCTATGATAGTCCACTGCTGGACGTAGGCCTATCCTTTTAACTATGCGTATAGACGCATTAGGAGGTAAATGCCCATAATCGCCACGCTGGGCAAGCGGATTGGCGATCGCAGTAATGTGTCCACTATGATGACGCTGCTGCCCATCATCAATCTTTAATCAAATATGGTCAGTGACACTTCAATCCCTTAGTCGACTCTTACGACACCCGCAGGAGGAGGGGTGGTGACAAATGTATTCTTTCTGCCGTCACCACACGGCCAACAGACGTATTTTTTATTTCATTGCATACTTATGTTTGAGAAAAGCACTATACAATATACATACATGCCTCGCCGTGAAATAGGCTTACCCGGCGTCTGCAGGAATCTACTATTTAGGTTTTTTCCTTTTTAACTATCTAATTTTTTACTGTTGTAGTATTAAGCAATGAAATATGGTAATTAATTTATCATTAATTTGAATAAACTCTTTGTATTGGAAACATTAATAACATCATTTTTGCAATTTCTTGTAAAAGTAAATAATTTTTATTGTATTTATTGTATCAAATATCTTAAGAATTCACTATTAATACCTAACCTAACTACCTTACAAAGTAAAAGAAAAGCCAAAGAAGACCAGAAGTGGCTATAAGAATCTAGAGTGGCCTATACTTCGTTTTTTTTAGCATTAGAAAGACCTTTACAGAACGAAATATAAGGTTTTTTACAGGCACATTCTGCGGATCGAACAGTGAATACGAGATATTAATACTCATTAATACTCATATAATAAACATCATGTTAGTTAATTTATATTCTATGATGAAAAGATAAAATATTTAATAAATTGCGCTTGCAATTTTTCATGGAAAGGTTGTACATTAAAAAACCTAAAGAGGCAGAGTTCTCACACAATGGTCTATTTTAAAACGTCACTGTCACTATCTGTCATTCGATGTCAAATTATTGTCGGTTGAGTCGGTTGTGTTTTCTATTGCTGTTAGCTTACTTAAAGATTGTTGTTATCGTTTTTGTTGAATTTCGTTATTAGTTGTTGATCTATTTAGATATTTTGTTTGTTGGTGCACATTTAAAATGCATGAAGCTGATTGAATCCAGCATGATGAAAATAGATAATATAATAGATAACACTGTGGAAAAAAATATTATAAACGTTGGTGGTTCCGAATCCTCGGACTCTTCCACTGACAGTGAATAAAACTATGTATGTCACCTGAGTTTTATTTTCTAAACTACATTAGAGCGTCCCAGATTAAAGCCACCTATAATGGCGACAAATACTAAACGACGTTGCCGATTGGTAGGGTTGTCTTACTATTGTCATCTGCTCAGTCTTTATGAGACCGTGTCCGCTTTTATACCAATAGTTTTAATCCTTAAATGCATGACTTTTAAAAGTACTGGGAGTGCATAATGAAAGCTAGATTAAATATGCAAATATTGTAAAATTTTAGACAGTAAACTTAAAAAAAATTAGTTAATAACCGCCAAACACTAAACGAAAACCTTCAATATTTTACTTTTTTCTAAATTGCCGCCATTTTGCTTATAAAACACTTATAACTTTTTTTTTAATACAGTTCTGCCAACAAATGAGTAGTAAATGTGAAAACTATGCGTTCAGCTATCGGTAAATATCAAATGATATGTCGTCCATTAAATACAAAAGCGACACAAGTCAAAAAATTACTTTTCACAGGGGAGCTGTTTAAAGATTTTGTATTCGTTTTTTGTTCACAAAATTTTTTCACAGCATTAATATTATATGTGTTATATATCAATTTGTAGGTATTTTAACTTTCTTTTGATGTATTTGGTTATTGGAAAGTAATATGTGCTGTGCAAGCTTTTATGAGAGTATACGTCCGTTTTGCATTAAAAAATAACATTAACTCTGAATGTTTGTTTTCCATCAAAGGCCACAAATACAAAAAAATAAGCAGTTATTTCATTTAAATCATACATAAAATCATGTCTTAAACATTGAAATACTGTTTTTTTAACAAAACTGAACCAGACAAAACTTTTTCTTACTGTTTCTTTACTTACATATTGTCAGAACATGTCAAAGTCAAAGTCAAAGTCAAATAATTCTTTATTCAAATTGGAATAGCAACAAACTCTTTTGAATCGTCTTATGATAATAATCTCATGTTTATAGGTACCACAAAACCGGGGTTACTTTGATTAATTTTAACTTTGGTTACATATTTTGATGAATTTAACGGACGTACTAGTTAAAATTCAGATATAATTATCGGTTTTCTTCAAGAATCAACCTGCTATATAAAAAAATGTGGTACCTTTAGTTAATAAATATAAAATAAATACAACGCGATCAAAGTTATATTGTTGAGAATGGAATTAATACTTTCATACCACTTATTTTTACTATAAACTGGAAATAGTCCACCTAAAAGCACGTAAATAATAAAAATCGGTTAAGTACATCTTTAGTTATTTGTTTTTTCTATGTGTATTGTATTTGTGTGGTGGTTACTATGATCCCATACTAAATGATCCAAATTGATATGTTTTGACGCTTTACTAGTTTTTTCGTTAGAATTGATGCAAGAACTTAATTTTTGCCGATACAAAAGTATACAATTTGTAAGTCTAATACGGGCGATCAATTAAACCAGGCATGGGATTCATTAGTGTAATCATGGATTACAAGGTTTTTTTTAAGTTACTCTTAATTATGACCCCACAGAATTTTTTAAAGATTATCGGAGCAGCAATGTAGGTACGAACATTTGTTATTGTTGATATGGCAGTTATGTCATCTGCTTTTGAAATTAGCTGTCATTGAGTGCTTAACTCGCGTATGTTGCTCTACATTGCGCGCCGAATTATTTTGTATGCAAAATTTTGTTGTTCTAATTTTAAGTAAAAGTTATTTGAATGTACTTATTATGTCGTAATCTAACACCCGTTAAGAGCTTCGCCCGTATTAGACTTACACCCTGTATCTTTCAATATTTAATTGTAGAGATAATAAATCTTTCCTAAAAATCTACTTATGATTAGTAATAATGTACCTAACAATTTTTTTTCTAGACGACATGACAGTTTAGCGCTAGTACTTGGGTACTACCTATGTAGTGAAGCAATAGGCATGATGACTGTCAAGTCAAGTCAACATCTTTTTTCGATTTTTGAAAGATTTACATACACAATAGTATTTCAATACACAAAAGTAACGTCACGTTTGTGTGTATACTACACTTATATTAAATAAAAGTTCTGTACAATAATGACTGCAGTCTATATTTTAGTAATAATTTATTAGTGTATGATGCCGTGCATAATGTCTAATAATTTATTTTAAATACAGTCATCATCCCTATGTTGGCATTCCCAAAAGTGAAAAAATAAATACCACTAATATAAGTAATATAAGTTTTTAGATTCGTTAAAACATACACCGGGGTTAGATCTTTGTTTGTTTTACTTGTACTCGTATTGTATACAAATAATATAATAGGAAAGTATGACAAATGCTTAATAATCCGAAGTTTATGCCATTATTGTTTCTTCGTAGTCGCAATTTATAGGTACACAAAATTCACAGTCATCTTCCACACAATCTCTAATATACTTTTAAGTAAAACGAACACAATACAAAGTATCACGTTTTACAATTGCTTTTTTTATAAGATGTATTTTTATTAGTATTGTATTTTTTAAGATTTCATGCAAATAATACTCAATTATTCAATCTGATACATTTATGGATTTTAATATTATACCTACTGAATTAAAAACGGTTGTAAATTATGCAACAATGTTTTTTGAAATTCAACATTCCGTATTGCGGCTCCTTTGTTTATAAAGAAATCTAAACCATACATATTTACTTTATTCAAAACAGCATCATGTATAAATATGGCTCCTGTGATTGATGCATTCGAATATATTTATAATTCAAAAAGGTTGCAAATCCTAATACGGCGGTTTTGATGAATGAAAAATCAAATTTAAGAGGGTATTTTAAAATTAAAGCTGCTACATTCCATTTTGTGACTCCTTTTTATATAAAGAATCATAATATTAACGTATTTATTTTATTCAAAACGGCTACATCTACAAATATGGCACTTTTGCTTACATATTTTTTAACGTAATCACTTATTTTTTCGTTTCATGGCACTTTTTCACAAAAATGTCGTGCGTTTTGTTCGACAGTCGAGTCACAACTGACAAAATGGCAGTTTAGCACTGAAATTAGTCCCGAAAGAGCGATAGTGCAAAAAGGACACCTGCATAATTTTGATACTTACTAACGTCAAATCGACAGGTGTCTTAGTGTCACGTAAAATATTAGTGCTTATAATGTCGTTTTTGCAATAAAATCATTTTTCGCGGTTTTTGAGTTGTGTCGCTTTTGTATTTAATGGACGATGTATGTACATAGGTTCCGAGAAATTCAGTGGTATCGGCTGAAATCGAAGAAGGAAGGTTTACGACCACTGCTTCTTTATTCACCCGTTTGACAAATAATTTTAATCTTCAAAAAAAAACGAAGTAAAGTGTTCCAATCGACAGCATTTCATAATTTGTAACCGGCGAAATAAATCGAAAACCATTTGGGTAATTATGTTTTCTGTATGCAATAAGGCAATAATTTAATTTTGCGTTGAGTTGCGTATACCGCGTATACGTAAATGAATACCTACGAGTTATTCGGATTTAACAAAAATAAAGTCAGAAAGATTCATCACATATCATTAGCCTATAATCAGTCCACTGCTGGACAAAGGCGTCTCCTATTACCTAAGCGTACGGACGCATTAGGAGGTAAATACCCATAATCGCGACGCTGGGCACGCGGGTTGGCTTATGATGATACTGCTGCCCATCATCAATCTTCAATAATTAAATGGTCAGCGAAACTTCGAATCCCTTAGTTGACTCTTACGACAGGCCGCGGGAAAACTTGGGGTGGTGACAAAATATATTCTTACCGCCGTCACCACACGGCCAACTTAACTTACTTACTACCTTAGATTACAATTACATAAAGCAAAAAATATTTTAGACTAAAATTATATGGACTGCAATTATCTGTCCAAGCTTTTATCGCCAATGCCCAATTGTAGGTACCTATACTTTCGCAAGGCATTTCATCTAGACTCATTAGTCCAAATTTGATAAAGTTACTTAAATCGTTTCGTTCCCAAGTTTCTGTGACCACCTTGTGATTTATTATCAGGCCAGCTTCATAGTATAACCTCGTAAGGCCCATTTTATTTTTAGGACAAGTGAAATAATATCACAATGTCCTAAAAATAGGACATTTCATTTTTAATGTTGGGACCTTCAAAATAAAATTCTTTTTTTTACATATGACAACATGGGCCGTTATGCGTAAATTTTGTTGTCCTAAAAATAGAATGTTGGGCCTTACGAGGATAATTATAATACACCGTCATACAACTTGTATAATAATGTACCTATACTTTCAGGTCAATCTATTGGAGATATCTGCTTCAACATTTAGTTCCAAGATTCTTAGAGTACCAAACAACTAAAATGCAAGTTTGATAAAACATTTGCTTCATCTCCAAAACCTATGGATTTAATTTTAGAAAGAAGTAATATTACGCGTGAGGCGATCATGAGAAGACATATAATGATGTCGATCGTAGATCCTCAACCCCAAGTCCAACTTTCAATTCACAAATCTCTTTACCTCGTTAGCGCATCGCGTAATAGATTGTTCATTGTTTCAGAATTCATCGCCGCCGCTCGGAAGCGTTAAACTCTGAAGTTACGATGTCTAGCGATAAAGAGCATGCGTGGCAAATATCGCACGGATCTGCGGCATTCGCAATGTTTACGCCTGGGATGCATTTGCCTAGAATTTGCGCCTGTGTAGTGGAAACATACGTATGGAAATTGCGTTCCAAGCTGCCAATAACATAAAATTGTGATATGATGATATTTCATAAAATAAATGAATAAAAATAAATATCTTGGGACATCTTACACAAATCAACCTAGTCCCACGGTAAGCTCAATTAAGGCTTGTGATGTGGGTACCAGGCGACGATATACAGGGTGGTCCAAACCTTGACGTCAAAAATTTTTTTTTAGGTTCCCTACGTCATGGGCTATCAGAATATACCCCATGTATGTTAGCCGATTTTTTGTAGTTTTCGAGTTATGAATTTTTGAAATTTATTTTTTTGAGAAATTCTAAAATGAAGAAATTTATTGTTAAAAAAACTATTGGATTTTTTTTAATATTTTATTTTTGTAAAAGTATTACTACAAATAAAGCATTTACTGACAAAAAAATTAGCGTCCTCACTTTGATACAAATAGGATAAAAAATACCAAATTCAATTTTTTTCTTTAAAAATGCATCAAATGTACGAAAATAAAAAAATAAAACAT